>JXSR01S073613.1:88966-101898 GCA_000969725.1 Ophiothrix spiculata
CAGGCCGTCGTCGGGAGTCAGAAGCATTTCTGATGAAGTATACTGACCGAGTACACGAAACTGTCAAACGTAAGTCAATTTACTGGTTTCGAAGAAGGAATCTCATTATCTTGATTTGTCAACAAACCTGATGAACTTATTTAAGGAGCATTTAACCTATATACGGTTTTTCAAATATTTTGTTATTTGCTTGTTTGTTTGTTTGTTTGTTCGTCAGTCTGTCTGTCTGTTTGTTTGTTTGTTTGCTTTGTCCCGGTTGGTCCGTAGGGGATACATGGGTATTCAGGACAAAGTCACAAAACGCCAGGCGCATGATTATAATAATGCTGGCCAAATGACACCCTCAATCCGACTTAACCACCAATGGTGTTAAATTTTACTCTTAGCCCTTCTACTATGTGGGAAAAGAAGCTGGAAATGTTAAGCCCGTGTCCCAAAGCAAAGGCGCAAAATTGCCGAATGACAAGATGAATTATGTTAATTCTACTAGAGAATTATTTTATAACTAGCATATTTCGATTGAAGCTGGGAAAAGATAAAAATTAGCATAAGACGTATTGAGTCGTTTGGGCGCTAGTCGTGGTCGTTGCACTACCTCAGAGCTTATAGGCTTTATGAAACCAACTGGCATCGAATAAGTATATTTACCCAATATAAGAATATTTCTTGCACAATGCTGATTACCTAATGCACTCAAGATCGCAATAGTAAATGAATTCATGGTGAGTTCTTAATCCTCTTCCATTAAATTGTAGAATTAGGTTGAGGGTTCAATCATTTGTTTTTCTTGTATAAGGATATATGACTCGCAGCTGAAGGTGTACACTCCCGGTCAAAAGTGTTTGTGCGGCTGTTACATCAGACATAATCGCCTTGTTTATATCAATTATCCAATATTTTCGTTAAAACCCTTTTCGCGTACATGCTATATTTATCTAACATCAATAAATCAAACTTTCTTGCGAATTTTGACCTTCCGAAACCACTGAAATTTATAATTTTCTAAACCTTGTCAAAACCCAACGTAAAATTCCCATAGAGCTGATCCTACTAAATTATTTATTAGCTATTTTTCTCCATGTAAAGCTATGGGAGATTTTTACGTCTGTCAGACGTAGAATAGATATGTACACAAATGCGAAGTAATGCGCAAATGAAAGGAATTGGTTCCAGAAATTCAAGACTGCTAATTTATGCCAATAACGTGATAATTAATAAACTCAATTTGTTGTAATTGCTTTGATTTTGGTAAACACATAGTTAAGGAATCATTGAGTATCAGCCAAAGACTTCAAGTCATATTAAAGGGCCTCTTATTGTTCATACAAGACAGCAATAAGAATGTCCACCTTCATGACTATTGGTATGAAGGTCATCTACTTGATATTACTCGAATGTATTGCTGGTTATAGAGCCTAGCCCTTGTTCAGGGCTGTTCAATTGATCAGTTCAATTTGTAGCATACCGTGTCGTGTATGGTCTAGTCTCTTCAAAAGCCGCTAACAGAACTGCTCGCCGCAAGGGCGCCTGTAAGTCACTGGGAGGGGAGATCAGAGGGAGGGGAGATCAGACGAACGATACTATTTCTATATAGAGCCATGTATGAGCATGTGTGAATGACCGAGCTCTCATTCCAAGCTATGAACATCATGACAAAAACACGCTTAGAGCTGACAGATTTACCTGCATGTCCATCACACTTTCAAAATGTATAAAGAGTGCCTTTAATTCAATGGTTCCCTGTAATCACATTGCCGTAATGTTATCCATGCATCTTCTATAAATCAAAGTGTTGCTTCCGAAACAAACAGAAACAACAGCTAGATATAGCTCTAAGTATAATCTTGTTCATGCATTTTAAACGTTTAAACATATACAGAACCAGTTCCTTTCATTTGCTAATAAACAAAAAGTCTACATAAATTACTGCGCATTTGTGTAAAATTCCACGTCTAAAATACGCGAAAATCTCCTTTAGCTTTACACGGAGAAAAAGAGCTTATGAATAATAAAGTAGGTTCAGCTCCATAGGAATTTTACGTGTGCGTTTCGACACGGTTTAGATAATTATGAATTTCAGTGGTTACGGTAGATCAAAAATCGCAAGAGAGTTTGATTTATTAATGTTAGAAAAATAAAATATGTATACGAACAGGATTATCAGGAAAACAATGGATAATTTGATATAAATAGGGCAATTATGTCTAATGTAACAGCCGCGCAAACACTTTTGGAGTGTATAATTCAAAAGTTATTGATTTGAAACCAATTACACTCGAACTATCATTAGAAAGCCAACAAATATCATGCACGACATATGTTTGCTTCTCTTTTTCTCTATTGGGACCTAAATGGGAATTTCCCCTTGCATCCCTTTGTCTCTGATGTCATAAGGGGTCGTGCAACCCCGGGGGGGGGGGGCAGTCCCATTCTGGAGGCGACGCGTATGTAAGGTTCGAAAGACCCCTTTTTCAGCGTCGCTGTCACCCAAAGACCCCTATTTTTTTGCAATTGCATGTGCTCTCACCCAAAAACCTATGATTTTTTATTTTTTTAAATTATTCTCTCACCGAATGCCAAATTTTGGGTCAAAATTTAGCAAAGTTTTCAACGAAATTTGTAACATTTTCGGAAATTATATCAAATTAAGAAAATGGTGGGTCTTTGGGTAAAAAAGGTTGTTTTAGTGTCTAGGAAGTTTAAAAAATAGGGGGCCATTGAGTGACAGTTGGTAAAAATAGTGAGTGTTTCGTTGAGAGCGAGCAAAAAAGCGGGATCTTTTTGGTGTCACATGGCGCGTACCTCAAAGTTGAGTTCCCCCCCCCCCGATTTAGCCCCATGTACATAAACTGAATTGTATAGAAAAAATGGGTTCATGTCCTTTTATTATTTTCTTTTAAACTGTTTTAATAAGTGTGTTCTTAGAATGATGGCATGGGCTTTGATTTCTCAGCCTTTAACAAAGGCAATTTTCTAAGTAATAATGATAACAAGTAAATCACAAATAAAACAAATGCTCAACCAGTGTTGCATAAGATGCACAATCAGTTTGGTCATTTTAAATTGTAGGTGGAACTGTAAAACATGTAAGCGAGAATTTCCTCCTCAAGTGTGTTTCCGATACTATTGGCGGCGTTGGAAGAAATAATTTGCAATCAACTCCTGGGACAATCTATCAAACAGCAAGTTACTTGGTATTCAGAGCTCAAAAGGCGAAGGCTAGAAACAAACACTGCCTCATGGCAAAGAGTACATTACACGACAAGTAGCTGCTTGGCAAGTTACCAGAAGAGATTTACAAGTCGCAAAAATGGCCTTGGGTGATTTTTGAACAATATCTGCGGTATACTACAACATGTAAACAAGAATCTTCTACCTGTTACATGTTACTAGTAAATGTCATTTTGTATGTTACACTTTTGACATGTTTTTGGTTTCCTCAAGAAGAACTCATTCATCAATGATCACTGGGTCGAATGCATTTGTACATTGTATATTACGTGCGGCACAATGATTATGTTTATTTTGTCTTAAAATTAGAATCAGAAGATTCGTATAAAATTGTTATATATAGAAATCGGGAAGGCAATTCAAAAAGGTGCAGTACAACATTGTGTATAAATGTATTTTATATACTGACTTCACAACCTAGCTTACGTGATCAGTCATTTATTCCAAATATTTTGACATTCCCCGTCAGACATTAAACTTAAGTTTTTGCTTAGTGTTCTAAACTAAAAGCAGATTTGTATGACATGGATAATGTGCGATGAACATGAAAAGGTACAATATTTGACACAGTAGTACCTTGATTGTTTAATCGGAATATGCTTTGTGATCTGGCATGGTATCGAGAGCGGTCTAGATTTTCCATGTTGCTGTCAAAGGTGTATATAAATCGTGATTAGTTTGTCACTTTTAAATTCGAATGTCACTTTTAAATGTAATGAAATTTTACATGTGCTGTTGATTCATTTGAAAAGTTCACGGAAGGGGAACAACCAAAGCACACAAACGGTTGAATCACGGATAAAAATATATATTATACTCATTATTTAGTCGATTTTCTGTAAGCAAAGACAACGATTATCTGAACGAATGATCTTTTGATGTTGCTATTTTTCTATACCTCAAAATACAGGGTGTCCAAAAATTAACTACCCATTTTTAAATGCTTATAACTTTAAAACCAGGATTCGCATGGCAACTATAGACATATGTATTGAAAGAGGAAACTTGTAGAATTCTTTTGGTACCAAACATTATGCAATCAGTAAACTTCTAAGATAACAAGAAGGTCTGAAAGTTCAAAGTGGTTGAGCCAATATACCATACAGTGTTGATTCTCTTCTGCCACTTCACTGTGACGACAGGACGCCTCATACAGCTAAACGGTTTAGAATGGTTTTATTAATTAACCTTTTCATAAACAATCATATTGCCCAAGACAAAGAAACCCTGGCCCTTTCACTCCAATGATTTAAGTCCGCTCGATTACTTTTTTGAGTTATCTGAAGGACAGTACATCCCAACACCCTGGACTATTCCTGACCTGAAACAGAACATCACCAGTGAAAACAGGAAGATCAAGAAGAACGTATGCACAAACGTCCAGAGCTTTGTCGTTAGAGTAAAATATTTTTTTGAAATCTGCAAGGAGGCCATCTAGAACGTATTGTGAAATACTTTGCAGCTTAATCTAGATAAGAAGGAGGTAATTTGATATGTCCCTGTGAGTGTAACTTTGAATGTGTAATAAGGGGTGATGCTGCTGTGTACCATTTAAAGATGAGCATAATGCGAGAGTTACGCTTAGACAAATTAAAAACATTTTAATGAGCATTATGTAATTATTAAGACAACACCACAATCAAAAATCTTTGTATTAACATTGTTAAAGCTGTTTCGCTGATTTGGTCATTAAAATGATCATGAATGATTCTCATGTCTTCAAAGATTGATCCCTCCTCTACATGTGACTCGCATATTTATTTTTCTTCTCTGTATGAAAGTAGGCTTTTTACGTTTGATGTAATTTACGTTGAAAATGATAGTCAAAAATGACAATTATATCATGTTTGGTACCAAATTAATTCTACAAGTTTCCCCTATCAATACATATGTCTATAGTTGCCATGCGAATCCTGGTTTTAAAGTTATAAGCATTTAAAAATGGGTAGTTAATTTTTGGACACCCTGAAGGTGCAAATTAAGGTTGGGAAAATCGACATTTGGTTTTTGCCACATCCTGTACTGTTTACATCAATTCTAGTCTCTTTTCAAAATGCAAGTGTAAAGATGGTTTAGATGCGCCTGAATAGGGAACACTAAGACCTATATGTATTAAAGAACACACACGATGTTACTAAGATAAAAAAAGAGATGAACGATGCTTCACGTAATGTCAGTTAATTATTGACATATGACTTTTGTGAGCAATCAATAATTGTAATCAGTATGTCATCTAGGTCTGGGGATCTCCGCCATTACCAAATAAATGTATTTTACTGATTAACACGATGCATTCATCTTAGTTATTAGTTAGAACTCACAGTAGATAAGAGATGTGGCATCACACGCTGTTAATTTTCTTTTACTAATTTGGTGGCATTGGTTGCAGATGCAATATCCAAACTCAGAGCTTTTAGTTTGACTGATATATAGATTTCTCTAACCTCAAATCTCTTCAGTCCAAAAAACTACCTCCTGGATATCACAAATGGCTATTTTCACACATTCAACTGAGGTATTCGAACCCGGGATGACATTTAGCACTTGAAACTAATATTTTCGTTTTCTACTGAAGGAGTATGTTGGATTTCGTATGTATATATACGATCCATCAAATGTTACAAATCGTTTTCAGACCAATTTTGTAAACATTTTGTTTTTGCTAATCGGGGTTATAAAAACATTAATTTTTGGCGTATCAAAGAAAATGAAAGGGTCGACATTTGACATAAACAATATATTCAAAAGATGGTAAGGTATTTATATTAATTGTTTCATATCATTGCTTTGATCATTTTAGAAAGTTTCCTATAAAAATGTTTGTAAGTTTTATAAGCATCTTGATTATGAAATGACTTATAACAAAATAACGTCTTTTGAAAAAAGATAGTTTATGATAACGTAACATACCTCTTAACAAAATTATCATAGCATTATACAGCAACAAAAGGCAACATGAAAATCAAGTTATGCATCAAATTTCCTCGGCTAAGATGATTAATTTCTTTGTAAGTATTAATTGACTTAACGATATGAATGGTTTGTTTTCTTTGTGTCAAATTAATGAGTTATTTCTGCAATTTCTACTGGCATATTAAGCACCTTAGAAATTACTAGTTCTGTTTCAATAAGTAACATTCAAATCAAATAATGCCGTAAGTTTGCGCTACTGTCTGGCGTTTTGCTCAAAGCATATTTTGTTATTTATGTATTTGAGTAACAACGCTTTGAATACGAAAAAAGTAATAGACTTATTTGGTACAAAGCTTTAGGTTACAAACTAAACTGTTCTTTTCATACTTTGCATTATTTGTAAGTCATAAGGTTATACTCGTAAGTGGCAATGAATAGCTTCTCAGAGATAATGATACATAAGAGGCGTAATTTGTATCTAATACAACCAATAGTTTTACTGCAACAACTAATGATACATTATTTTGCTTTAAGTCACGCGGTGAATTGCTTTGAATACCTTTTAAATATCAAATCGGACTGCTACTGTTATGTATTCACAATAAAATATTAGTGTGTGTTTTACTTAAAAAATATTGAAAATATAAAACCAACATATTTCTCAATATATTATCTGGAATTGGCAAATTAAAAAAAAAAATCAAATTGTGATATTGGCTCAGACTCATGTACCCCCCAAATAAAAAATAGAAAAAGCATACTTTTGTTCTATAATACCGATTTAAATAAAAAATACTTTTTCGACATGATCAAAGTTAATTTCATTGACTAACATGTTATGCCACAAGCCTTTGATAACTTCCTGCCTAGTATTATGATAAAGCAAAGGCTTGTTCTGAGACATACAGTATGTTAACATCGTTTGCTTATTTTTGGTGGTTTATATTAACTTTTTTTACATTCATCAATACAATGTTTCATGTAACAATGGAAATTTAAGTCATTTAAACTAGTTAGGGATTTTGTCAAATATATCAACTGATGAAGTTGTTAATGTCCTGGCAACTTCAATTGTTCATATCATAACAACATATAGCATTGCAGATCACAAGGTCCATTAAACAATTTCATGCTTTACATACCGTCACACTTCGAATCAATCAGATTTGTTCGAGTGAAAGTGAATTTGCTTCGGATGTTTACCTCATCCTATTCACAAGTACCTCAGTCATCAGCTCCTGTACTGTTTTGTTTGGTTTACATGTGTTTCATGTAACGGTCATTTTAAATGTTTTTGACAAAAAAAATGGTCTTTAACATAATTATGTCCACAATATGTGATCATTACATATTAAGACAGAATTCGTGTTGTAGTGTTGAGAAATCAATAATTTGATAATTTCAACCACTTTTTTGTTGTGGTTTAAAACTCATGAATAAAAAGTAACTTCAAGGTCACGTAGAACTGCGGACATTATACTTTGAATAGTAATCTTGATGAATTACTGGCAGGGTTATTTATATAGTATCTGCGCAATAGATAGACGTTATAACCTGTGAAATGTTTGGCTTTTGATGAATTATTTAATTTAAAAAAATAAATTTCTTTATCATTTATACAGTGAGCAAGAAAGGCTATTACCAATATGCCAAAACATTATTAATTGATTACTTTTAAACATGTTTAAATTGCACAACAAAAAGATTGTATGTAGAGTTTTGTTCGCGCTCAAAATACTTATAGTTAGACGATCTACAGAGAAAATAGTCCTCAGGAGAACCATCTTTGGATCGAATTTTTCTGCATGTCTAACTCGGTACGTCACAATTTCGCATTGATTGATAAGCAATTGGTGCGCATGATAGCACTTTTATTTTGTTGGAATGTAGAACTGCATAAAAATTAGGTATCTTCCTCAGGGAAATTATTACGAATGATGTGCAAACTGGGTGACGTGCTTCAAGGTAAATTTATTATATTGTTTATACAAACGTAAATGTCGATGTTGTATGGACTGATTTAATTGTTTAATTGTGTCTTTGTTGTGATAGTTTATTAAAAAATATTTAAGTCAAAACACTTTATAGGATGATTATAAATTTCACTTTGCCAAACTTCATTTGTTAAATTATCTAAAAATAATGTGCTAAGTATAGATTAACAAAATAGCTTGTATACATTCCTCCATTTTCATTTGTCAAATCATGATATTATGATTTACAACTTCATGTGTATAAAAATAATTTATCTGGGTTAGTTTTCATCTTTATTATGCAGGTGTGGGTGTTTTTTTTTTTGACTGATGATCTTTTAATAACAATGTGTCACACTTAATTACTTCAGTATAACTAAGCTTTCCAAGTCATTAGGCCGAATTCATAAAAGTAAGCAATTGCTTTTTCTATGGATTTTACTTGAATATCTGCCCATATATGGATAAAAGTTCAAGTAAAAGCCATAGAAAAAGCAATTGCTTACTTTTATGAATTCGGCCTATTATATCGTTGCATTCTTTCCCATAGAAACTGGATAAATATATCAAATTATATGTTTTGCTTTGCTCATTTTCGATATATTTTGATATTATTGGAAATCACCAAATGATTCAGATAAATTACTGAGAATTGGTTTTAATGAGTATGATGTGGAGGTTTGAAGAAAGTTAGAAGTCTAACTTGCTTGTTCTATGAGAAAGATGTGTTGAATATTGCAATGTTTTTTTTATGATTAATTAGTTGTCATTGTCATCGACGGAGTTATTAAAATAAAAATACTGCAAAACTATAATTTCATTTAAATACGTCTTATAATCTTAACACTAAAGTCTAAGATTTAACGAATATTATTCAAACAAAACATAATAATGAACTTTAGGATTTTTTCACTCGACATTTTTCAAATCCTTTTCTCTTTTATTCATTGACTGATGATTAATTTAACTTGAAAGCTCATAAGAGATGGTTATTGCATCACTTTGAAATATGCACCGATGTAATTCAAATTGTCACAATGAGATTTACATTTTTCACGATCAACATTTTTATCATTTATTTTCATCCATTCATTCTATTCAAAAGCCCTTACATCTCGCAAAACTATTTTCTAGGTTTTTTATCAGTTGCCATGACACGAACTAACAATCGTCAATTATAACCATGTCTTTTCCCTTCTACTCCTTTTTTAATATTAATATAATTTAACTTATGCATTTTTTGCATTATGCAATCACATTAAGGAGACGTTTAATGCAAAACCCCTATAAATGAAAGTCATGATTTTAAAAAGGTGTTGTTGCTTGCTTGTTATCGAAATGCAGATTTTTTGTTCTTTTATTAAAGTTTTTAAAAGTAATTAATTTCAAAATTAACCGTTTAATTAAATCAAAGTTGAGAACATATGCAAAAAAACCACAACGGTGTAACTAGGTCAATAAGGTCTATTTTAAATTTTAACATTGGGCGTGATTTTCAATGGGTTTTTTTTATCATGCATGACTAATATTTGTTTCGAGAAGAGATATTAAATCATTTTCATCCTACTGTAGGTTAGACACATTTTGGTTAAGTAATCTATCAAACAAACTATTTTGAGTAGGTAATACGTTATTTTAGATTTCAAACAAAATCTTAAACCGGAGCTTGCACAACATTTAAAACGATTTGGTTATACAGAAAAGGGTTGGCTTAAAATATAAATGCATCGATAAAAGCAAGAAGAGGGCATTATTGTCGTTTTCTTAATCAATAGAACTCATACTCTGCTTCTGTTGTTTTATCGTGTTTTGTTTTATTTCATTTGTGCACTATATAAGGACCGTAATTATTAGTATAAGTAGTCATCACGTATGTTTTGGAGTGTAGTATATCATATTTAACACATTTGGATGTGAGAATGTTTTGCTTGACAGCACGGCACGTTGGCATAACATTTGTCTTGTCGTCAGAGGTGGGAAACATTATCCCACAGGTTGACATGTTACTCATCAAGACAAACTTTGACGTATTTATCTTCCCTTTGGTGTTGTTTGAGTTGTCAATTTCATGTATGTGGAAAGTATAGCAACGAGTTCGATGCATGAACCCCATATCCCACAGTTTCAAAGTTAGTACACGGGAGAAAACTAGGTCAAAGTTTATCTTGATGAGTAACTTGTCAACCTGTGGGATATGGGGTTCATGCATGGGGCCACAACCTCTTTACATTTGAATTGATTACTTAACCTATTGCTGATTGGGTAGAAGTAGCAGATTATGCTCACTTGTGCAACTAATTACATCAAGACTTAAAAAGAAGTAATGTAAAAATTGTCTTGATGTTTTTGACAAACATTTAATACCACAGATGAAGCATATTTTCTTCAAATATCAATTAATTCGAATAATTAAATACGTCTTAAATAATTGTATACACTATTTTCAATTGAACATATCAAGATAAAGAGTTATATTCATACAATAATTCAAAATACCAGAAAAACATATTTTTGTTATTATGAAATATAGATGCCTAGAAAATAATACAATAATACATATTCAAAACTTCTTCCGTTTTATATGAATGAATATTGACGGAAAATTATGCATGGTGGATATATTATGAATAATCCTGATAAAATGTTCGATAGTCTTGTTAATTTTATTGAATATTTCGGAAAGTTATTCAAATTTAAGCCCATAAATACAGTTAATATTAAACAAACATAATCACAAACTTGTTGCATTGTATGATTTTTCACTATTTCTTTTCTGTCTTTTCTTTTCATGCCTGTTCTCCATCTCATTGACGTACAAATCCACACAGGTAAGTGATATCTTTTATAATTCTATACTCTGAAAATCTACGTATCATCCTATAGGTTCCTTTAAATCACATGTTGTATCCCTCTATTTGTATAATCTAATAATTCTATTAATGTGAACGTATAGTTTTGAAGATATGTGCTCTCAATCATACATCTTTATACATGATAAAATGATTTTGTCTCCAGTCTTGAAGATTTATATATGGTGGCATTTCATTAGGTGGGTATGCTAAAAAGGTGGTGTTGTTACATTTTTTCGTGGGTTCTCGAACTTAATTTGATGTAAATTCACTATTCCTGGGCCTATTGACTTGTTTAATGTCTCATTTTAAAGCTTACACTTTTTGCTATTTGTGGCAGTAATTTGGCCTTCATGGGTTACATAATTTAAGAGAGACAATGGTTTGAACTTGGCAGTACAAGGGTGGTGGTGCCTAAGGATGCGGTGCCTACGGATGCGGTATATACCCAAATTGAGACAATATCGCCATTTTGGAAGGTTTGACACTGCTGGAACATTCACAAATGGATTCTGTGACCTCAAATACATACATATAGTCACCAACATGGCTAAAATTTGGTATATAATTACAGTAATTGGCAAATTTATCATTTTTAGACCTTCCTCAGGTTACCTCCCCCCTCAATCAGTTTATTGGGCAGCACCTTCTCATTTTGTGTCCGATTTTGACAAATTTGGTGTCAAAATGTTCAGCGGATCAAGTTGCATCAAATAAGAATTAGGACAGAATGATTTGAAACATCACCATTTGCTCCCCTTGTATAGCCCGCCTCTAATTAATTGAAGGTCATCAACACCAAGACCCTAAGGGGTCTGTTTCAAGTTTAATGCATCAAAGTAACTATTAAAGTGTTTAGAACATATCCTGAAAAAATGAACTGTTTATCATTAATCATTCTAATTTATGACTTGCTTTAGTAAAAAAAGGCAATTTAGAGAAAAACGCGTTTGAAAATTACAGTTTGCATTGCCGTCTATGGAGTAATTAACCATTAATTAGCTCATTATGCCAAAACAAAAGTTATATTTGGCTAAAAAGTTACTTGAATTGAAAGAGATCAATAATATTAACATCATATCAAACAATTGTTTTTTTGACCATTTTGACCATGTAACACATTTTCGACCCACCTCATGAAATGCCATCATATGCGTTTCATGTAATGGCATTGTTTACAACAAATTGGTTTTAAATATTTTCCATGCACTAATTAAAGTAATTCTCAGCAGAAGCGGTTAAGCAAATTAAACAAATAGAACAGAATGTGCCCTTGACGGTATGTAAATATTTTCAATGTCAAAGAGGTACTCTTCACGTTTTGGAGACAGGCTGTATGGCTATAAACTCAGATAGAACGAAAAAGATTTAAGATTTGATATTTTAATACATTGACTGGGTGTTAATGTTAATTTAATTGAAAGCTTATTTGGTAACAATTCAAACATATTGAGAATACCTACTAGAAAAATGTATTTCTTCTCTTTTCATGGTGCCAATTTGTCGGCGTTTATTTATTATTTGTGACTTTAGTCCCGACAGCAAAGTTGAGTTTTTTGCATAATGTGAAATTTTAGAGTTTCACAATTAATTTGGTACCTCAAAAATTTCGACTATGGCATCGTGCAGGGGGTCAAAAGCAGCCAATTTCATGAGACAGGGTCCTTTGTCCAAACGCTAGTTGATGAAAACTGAGCTGTAGTTTGTATTGATGCATTCAATTCAATCATGAGTATAATGAACATGGTTGTAATAAGAACTGTCGAAAAATTATTTCTTTTCAAATTGATGGATAAAGCCTTCAAATAATTCGGGTATATTTCAGTGATCCCAATCTTAAAGTATATAATACGATAAAAACATGCTTTAATAATCACGAATTTTCCCCAAATCTGATTCCTTAAAACATTACGTGAAACAAATCTGGTGTTGTAGTTCAGAAAAAAACTTTTGTGACATACTTTAC
>JXSR01S073614.1:26338-37631 GCA_000969725.1 Ophiothrix spiculata
TATTTTGTGGTGTAAATACCCCAGTGGTGCCGCCACTGTGGAAGAGGTAGTAGAAAAGGGGAAAAGGGTAGTCTTCCCAAATAACATGTACCATTTTATTTAGTCTTTCCTTAAAATGAAGGTTATTCTGATACCGTGTAAATGTGTGTGTGAACTTTGCAAGAAATTGAAACAAATTTGTGAGTATAAATGCGCGCGTAGTGCGCTAAAAAAATTTACCTTAAAATGTCCAAAATCAGGCTTACATTGGTCAAACATCAGGCAAGAGATACGTTTACGCAAGTTTTACATGACCCCCCCTACTTAACACAAAACATTTACACAACCCCCCCTATCGACCAAATAAAAATCACATGACCCCCCCCATATGTTTCTCCCGGCCCCCCCCTGTAAATAATGAACGGTCCCTTAAAGGGACTAGCCTAGATTCCACCTTGAATTAAATATTTATGGAAATATTTTAAACTAAACTTAAACGTTTAGTAAAATCCAAAAAAGTGCAAAAAATCACACACAAATGGCTCAAATTGAGAGAGAATTAATATGCAATATATCATTCTCCTTACTTTTGTACCTCAAATGGATTTACCAAAAAGATCAAACAAAGTACCTGGAGATAATTTAAACATATCAAAAGGGAAACAATTTCATCAAAAATAATTTGTTTGGTAATCACAAGTGTAGAAACAAGATTTGTATCAGTTTTCAAACTAGAAACACTGTTTTTACATCACTTTTTGTCTCCGGCGACAAAAATTAAAGTAGGTAAAGAATTGCTATTTTCTCCAATGTTCCTCAAAATCATGGAAAACCACTTCGATTCAAGTAAAATAATATGCAGGTAAAAAATTAGTGGGAAGAATCTAGACCAGTCCCTTTAATAATAAATCGCCGCATTGTGCACTCATTCATTTTTATTCTCAACATGATTATTGTGCGAAGTTAATCATTACTAAATAGAAGGAATTGAAGTCAAAGAACATAATTCATGTTTCCGGTTCTATTTATTTTTCACCTTTTTTGCACTGAAATTTAAGAGAATTTTCGGAAAATTTTGTTGACAAAATCCGCGTGCATACTAATGAGCTTGTAATTGATATTAACATACATAATTAACCATGTGACCTCGAATTGCTAATTTGCGCCGAGGCTTAATTTTTTTCCGTTGGCAAGGTATCAATCGGCAGGTGACAGTTATTTCGCCTTCTTCTATCCGATATAATGCATAATCGATATTACAAAATCTTGGTTGCGAGATTTTTTTTATTGACGTGACCTGGCAATAAAGCTGACTTTGAACCCTTATTATTTGAACAAGGAGAAAGCAAATGGAGAGTGGGAACGTGGGTATGAAAATTTGGAGTTTTTCCTTTGAAATGTGAGTGAATTTGTTGCTATTGGTAAAAAATGATGCATTATATGGTGTTTTCTATAAAAAAAAAATGTTGAGCCTTTTTAGACACACCAATTTCAACCCCTACATCAATCTTGTTTTAGAAGATAAAAAGAGTCAGTTTGGTCGATGCCACTAGCAAGAATATGAAAACTCAGATTGATGAAATTTGGAAAATATATTTTGCCTATAAGACTTTAAAATTGAAGATAAAGCAAGGAAAAATAAATACGCTGATGTGGTGTATGAAAGGTACCTAATATCGGCTCTTCATACTTGCCTGCGATTTGTATTGCGATAACAGGCATCCAAATTTCGATAACAAATACCTTTTGTGCCAACGGGTCATTCTCTGACATCAGCAGTGTGTTACCATAGCAGGGCTCACAGCTAAAGTTTTGAAGTACCGCTGGCCGCTCGTTGTGTTGAAATGAAATGCATTTCATGTAAAATGTATTAAATATTGGCATACATTTTCTGGATAAAAAGTAACCTTTGTCGTTTTTGAATATAAAATTATGTCAAAAATTCGAGAAATTCAGTCGTGACAGTGAATAATTGAAGAAAAATCAACACGCCACGGCAAAAACAAAAAAATATAAACTTACAAAACGACTATGACGGGAATCGAACCCACAATTTCCTGCTTCGGGGTCTTAAAGCCTAGCATTACCACTGCACCATGAATCTGCTTGCTGTCTATAGGACATTTATTATATAAATACCTCATACTGGAAGTTGTTTATTGTGATTGGTTACGCATGCGCAACTTCAAGTATAAGATATTTATATGATAAATGTCCTGTAGACAGCAAGCAGACGCGTGGCGCAATGGTAATGCTTTAAGACTTAGAAGCAGGAGATCGTGGGTTCGAGTCCCGTCACCGTCATAGTCGTTTTGTAAATCTATATTTATTTAATTTTGCCGTGGCGTGTTGATTTTTCTTCAATTATTCACTGTCACGACTGAAATTCTCAAATTTTTGACATAATTTATATAAAAGACCCCAAAAGGTTACTTTTCAATCTGAAAAATATATGTTGAATCCATTATATTTCGCAAGAAATACAAAATGTTTCATTGCAGCAAAGCTGACTCTGACCATGCTGACATGAGATTCGTGCAGGTTTCTGACGTCAGAGGATGACCCGTCGTGACCAAAGGTAGTACAAGTCGAACTTTTGATGCAATACCAATTGCAGGCAAGTACGAAGAGCCGATATTAGATACCTTTCGTACATCACATCAACGTATATTTTTCCTCTCCTTATTTTTTCACTTTACAGGCCCTACAGGCAAAATTTATTTTTCAAATTTCATCAATCTGAGTTTACATATTTTTACTAGAAGAATCGAGCCAACTGACGGCGTTTTATCTATCTTCTAAAACAAGATTGATGTAGGGGTCCAAATTCGTGTGTTTCAAAAGGCTTAAAATCGTTGATTTTAAAAGAAAATACCATTAACTCTCATTTGTAATCAACAGCAGAAAAAATTACATACATTTTATTAGAAAAACTCCAAATTTTTATACCCACGTTTTCAACTTGCGTTTGCTCTCACCCTTTTCATGTAATGTAGGTTCAAAGTCAGCCTATTTAGCAGGTCACGTTAAACCAGTAGAATTTAACCAAGCGCCGCAGAACATTTTTATGATTTGGCGCTATACAAATTTTAATGATTGATATTGATTGATTGATACGCAACCCCTAGTAAACTATATATAGCATATATGTGTATAATGTTTTTTTCAAATTATTATGTTTGACTTATTTTACTTGTTTTACATTAATTTACCGATAATTTACCATAATTTAATGGTAATTATGCCGCAGTTTGTAATATATACCAGTGATAATAATTATAGTGCCCTTTATATGGTGTCGTAAACACATCGTACCCTGATCACATAACCCTGCTTGGAGATTCTTACGATGTGTTTACGTTGTCATAAAAATGAGGCTGCAAGGTAGATAAGGGGAGACCGGGGACAATTGTACCAGTTTTTGGAAATTCAAGCTGGTGTAACTCTTTTTTGATAGTTAGGGACCGTTCACAAACACTTGTAAGGGGGGGCCTGATGCAAAAAAAAATTATCGCGGAAAATTTTCGGGGGCCCCCTTTTCGACCTCAAAAATTTCAAGTGCCCCCCCCCCCCTTTTTGCGACAAAAATTAGTGGTCAACCCCATTGAAAAGCATGTAAACTCAATTTTACAAGAAAATGTGTGGTAAAAAAATTTCGGTCACAACTTTATTTTAAAAAAAGAGTCATATGTCTGCTCTAAGTTCCACAAGGATTGAAATGTGTGAAGTATGTGGTTTTGTAGCAATTATGATTTGAAAATGAGTATCCAGATGTTACAATTGTCCCATAAGTGCGGGTCAGTTGTAACAGGTGTCTCGGTCACAAGTCTTAGCAGTAATAAGTGGTTTTTCTGCGGATAATGTATGTGACCTGCTCATTGTCAGCTGTATTTGAAACATGACTCATGCAGTGTAAAACCTCTCATGTTTCATCCTGTTTCAACCCACATCTGATTATATGTCTCATCCTTTTGAATCCATAAGCTTTTGTGTCGGTTTAGTACCCAATATCTCCAAGAATGTGGCTGAAACTGTTATACTGACCGGATCTTACGGCGAGACCATATGTAGCGGGATTGGCGTACGTGAGAGAACACTTTTCGTTGTTGCATGGTGACTATGGCCGAAAACATACTCGGCCTCCAAACAAAATTTTCGCTACCAAACATTTGGTCGTGACGTCAAAATGACGAGTGACTCCAAACAAAATAACGTCAACACCGAGTTGAGACCAAATACAATTTCGCGCTAGATTGCAAATGCTATTGAATTGCCATATACATTGGACCAAATGTTTGTTAGCCGTTCATACTTAAGTTCGATGGCAAATATTTGGTGACGTCACGACCAAATGTTTGTTCGGAAAAATTTTGTTAGAGGCCGAGTATGATTTCGCGCTATGTCTAATTAAAGCAAGTCAAGAAGAATAAAATACAAGGTCTGTTGCATACGAGCCCGCTTTCTAAATTAATGCTGTTTACATGGTCGATAGCAGCTACACGAGTACCAGATGTCAAAACAATTTACAGAGATGCCAGTCATTTCAAGTTAGTCAAAGATGAAATCAATTTTCACTACTAAAGAAAAACTATATTGTGACAACCATTGAAAACCAGTTTAAGTAATCACAATCAAATTGAGAAAAACAACCAGGACAAGCGGTTAGAGCACGGGTCTCGGAATGCAGAGATTGTGGGTTCGAGCCCTTGGCCGGGCGGTTTTCGTCTCCTTGTTTCCTTGAGCAAGAAACTTTACTCTACTTGCTCCGTGGTCGGACAGTCACGTAAAGCCGTTAGTTTATTTTGATTTAAACAATGACAATAAAGCTAATGATTGATGATGATATGGAACGACTCCTGACAACGATTTCTGGAACATTTTGTGCGAAATGGACGCTTTTTAAGATGTTAATTCATATGAAAGAGACATTATCAAAAGCAAATGAAAAAAAAAATCAGTTAAAATTATCTTATTTTCACAGTATATTTACAAAACAAGAAAACACGTCCTCTTTAATATGTCTTACTTTGCCACGTCTATCTATGAAGCGTTACATTCATTTGGTAAGGTTTCTCTTTAGTGTGTATTCTCTTCTCGTGTACTATTCTGCTACTTGACTCTGAAAAACATTTATTGCAATAATTACAACGGTGTGGTTTCTCTTTAGTGTGTGTTCTCTCATGTCTAACCCTATCACTTGACTGTGTGAAGCATTTATTGCAATAATTACATTGGTATGGTTTCTCTTTGGTGTGTGTTCTCTCATGATCTACTTTATTATTAGAAATTGAGAAACGTTTGCTGCAGTAATTACATTGATACGGTTTCTCTTTAGTATGTATTCTTTCGTGTCTTTTTCTGCTATTTGCTGTTGAGAAACTTTTATTGCAATAGTTACCTCTGTACGGTGTCTCCTTGGTGTGTATTCTCTCATGAGTTGTCTTTCCACCAGAGCGCAAGAAACGTTTGCTGCAGTAATTACATTGATGTGGTTTCTCTTTAGTATGTATTCTCTCGTGGCTGACTTTGCCACTTATATTTGTGAAACGTTTGCTGCATTAGTTACATTGGTACGGTTTATCCTTAGTGTGTGTTCTCTCGTGTATTGTTTTGCTACTTGCATGTGGGAAACATTTGCCACAAAAATTGCATTGGTAGGGTTTCTCTTTGGTATGTGTTCTCTCGTGCCTGACTTTTTGACTTGACTTTAAGTAACATTTATTGCAATAGCTGCATTGGTAAGGTTTCTCTCTAGGGTACACTCTCTTCTGATATTTCATGGTGCTATTTTGCGGCGAACATTTGTCGAAAAACATGTATTGTTTGTTGGCACATGTAATTGAAAAACGTCTGTCATAGTACAAATTCCTTTGTCTCACCCTGTTGAATCCGTTTAAGCTTCTGTGTCTCTTTTTCATGTGATCTTTAAAACGAGCAAAACATGAAAATGTCAGTAGACAATATCTGCAAGAATGTGGCTGCAACTGGTACAGATCGGGTCTTACGGTGAGTGCCATATGTTATGTAGACGAATTATCATGTAGACCAGTCTGACTGAATGTCCTAGCTACTATTCAACTCTGTAGAACGTACATGTACATGTGCGATCTATAAATCATTGATTGCGACTTATTCCGTGAAGTTCAATTAGATCCGGACTCCTGATTTAAGGGGTAAAGACATCGATGTTCGATTGGCATGAACGAAAAAATTGTTTTAATGTTTTTGGCAAGTAAAACGTGTTTGTAATACAATGTAAAAAGAAGTGGAAAAATAACTTAAAACATGCTTTTTTAGCTAATTTATGGATTCTTTCTAAGCAAAACAAGGTGATTTGTTTACTGTAACCAAATGTAACTATGCGAGTTGACAGAAATCAATTGATTTGTGACAGGAATCATTGACCTGTCTAGTATGCGCTTGTATTATGACTATAATAAAATGATACCATTATCAACAGGTATATATTGAATCATGCTGTCATAAAAGCCAGTGCACCCTTTGTACATGGGGGAGGGGAGATTCGAATATAAATTAGATACTGCACATTAAAAAAAAATGAGACCAAGATTGTTGGCATTCAGAGAATAGAAAAATATGTGGACTAATTGGTTATAAAATGAGAGTTCGTTTGGTGAAAACGTGATTTTTGGAATTCAGTGAGCGAAAATTTGGTATTTGGTGGCATAAATTAGATAGGCAATTTTGGTGCATAGACGTCACCATGGTATTTTATTTGTCGGTCACCGGACGTCGCTGTCGGTAAATTTTTAGGGGTACCAATTGCTCTCGTACTAGATAATGTGTTTTTATTAGTAGAAAAAATATTTCAAAAAGTGGGTAAAATGAAAAATATATATTGCTGTTTGGCTGAAATTTATTAAGAAGGGCAAAAAGGACAAAAAAAACCTTTAGTAGGCCTTTTTTTGGAATTACAATTAGCATTATCCTGTAATATAGTTCAGAATATTATAGCTGACTTTGTTTCGAAGTTTTATTTACTTGATATATTAATTGATTCAATAAGGGACAATATCTAAAAAGTTTAGTTTTTACTTTTGTTAATATATCCATGTTTTTGATACTTTTAAGTACATGCTCATTATCTAAATCCTCAACTTAACAGTCCTAAATTCACCTTTGTCTTGCCAGGCACTTTAAAAAACAAAATCTCGCGATCATTTTTTTTTTCTCGTTTTGCGAGACCTGGAATACAGAATTCGCATAATGAGTTCGTTATTAACAGGGTCGTTACGATTAGACTGGTTATCGGAAATTCATATCCCATAATTATAGTAGAATCCCTGGCGGGTGTCGTGCGCCTTTCGCCAAAGACTAGGCACAAAAAGACTGTTAGCATAGTGTAATAAGCTAACTAGCCTGACAGTTAACTATAGTACCACAATCTTACACCATCATAACAGCAAAATACCAGAATGATGTTTAAGCCGTACCGATGTTCTATTTGCAGTCGATATTTTGCGAGCTTTAATCGACTGAGACACCATGTTATGAGACATAAACTAAAGTATTTGCACTCCCGTCTCAAATTGATCAGCATATTGACGGGTAGGCATACATCATGTTATCATTCAAAATCAACTCAGCATATTTATAAAATATAGTCTATAGGCGTCATTTTGACCTTGATAATGGACGTGAAATCACTAATAAAGTTCCATGTATTAAAAACTCTATTAAAGGGTACGAGGAATCCATATGCTCAGGAAAATGTGAATCCTAACTATTTTTCAATGATGAAAAGATAAATAGTTTCCACTGCCTTTGCGAGGACTCGAACCATGGATTATGGCGGGGGTTAGTTATGCATTACGAAGCGAAAGATCTACCGCTGAGCTATCAAGGTAGCGTTGAGATTGTGAACTAAAATCTAAAACATGAACATTAGAATGCCGCATATACCCGCATTTTTCTTTTGTTTACATAAAAATTGCAATTTTTGCCTCATTGGAATGCTCAATTTGTAAGTAAATTATGCGAATGCGTATATCAGACAAAATGTAGATAATGTAGATACTTAAAACAGGCAATTCACAGGGCAAACAGGGCAAACTCAGAATCGTAATTCACGTCCGGGTTTTCGGGCAAAACAACCCGGGTTTGTTACATTATCATTCAAAATCAACTCAGCATATTTATAAAACATTGTTGTAATTCAATAAGAAGTATCAAGCCTTCAATCTGGAAAAATTTGAAACCAGTCGAATTGTTCGAACATCATGAAATTATGAGGTTTCGGCGAAAAAGGATCAACTTTATCGAAGTAGTCTTTAGGCGTCATTTTGACCTTGATAATGGACGTAAAATCACTAGTAAAGTTATATGTATAAACTAGAGACTCTATTCAATATGTACGCCAAAAATTGTGATATTCTGAAGGGTGTAAGTAGGTAAAAACTTGCAGTAAACATGACATTCAGCTGAGCGAGACGTTTTTAGGGACTGTAGCGTTAAGTACCGTGTATTATTATTATTATTATTATATCATAATTTACCAAAAAGGTTTTATACTTGGTAAACATTTAACAGTTACAACGATGTAGGGCGTATTTTACCTTTAATTACAGTACTTTGGGAATTGAAATTACTATAAAAGGTGTTTGTATTTCTTGCATTGTAAATGAACTATGGGAAATTCCCAGTGTGCTAAAAAAACCTGTACATGACAACTTGGGGAATTTTTATGCAAGTGTAGAAACTTTGGGCCAAGCCAAGTGATTTTGGGGCAGAAGTAAAATTTACTCTGTTGAAGGTGGATGAATTTTGCTTTGGTGAAGTTGCTGATGTATGGAGAAAATACCTTTTTTTTTGGAGTTAGTGATATATTGAACATTATTTTGGAGTTACCAATATATTGAAGATCATTTTGGAGTTGGCGATATATTGGAGAATTAACGACGGCCTGCGTGTTTTATATTTCGAAGAGAATAATTTGCTTTCCAGCTTCTGGTACAAAAGTCAAGAAGAGTATTGCTGTTACTGTTGGACTATTGTGTTGAAATCGCTGTTGGATTTTGGGAGAAACGATTTGAATAAATACGTTATTCACATGGATTCCGGGACTTGTTTTACATGTATATATTATACTGCAAGTTTATATTCAAAATCTTTGTGCTTCAGAGATTTAACAATTTCGGACTAAAAAAACATACGGATTATATACTTTGGAAATATCCTAGGATCGCGCGGATTTCGCAGATTCTGTAAGTTAAAGTGGTTATTACAGGGACTGGCCTAGATCCTGTCCGCTGATTTTCTGACTATATATGTTTTCACATGTATCGGTAGAACATGATTATACTAACATATCATACCAGTAGTTTCCGCTGAATTTGTGTAACAGAAAAAAATTAAATTACCAGCTGTATTTTTTTTCACCGGCGGGAAAAAATGGTTGAAAAGGTGTTTCTAGTTTCAAATCTTAAAAAGATCTTGTTTCTACACCTGTGATGGGTAAACAAAATTATTTTTGATGAAATTATTTCTCTTTTGATATGTATTAAATTATCTCCAAGAGCTTTATTTGATCTTTTATTTGGTAAATCAAAGTCTGAGGTACAAATTTAGGATTTAGAAAACACATTTAAGATTTAGATAGTCACACCACCATCACATATAGATATATTGCAAATCAATTCGCTGTCAATTTGAGCCATTTCTGTGTAAATGTTTGTACTTTTTTGGATCTTAATACACTTTCAAGCTTTTTTAGAGCATTTCCATAAGTTTTTAATTCTAAGTGGAATCTAGACTCCCGTTAAATTAAGCAAAAAAAGAAACTGTTTTAATGTTTCAAAAGTTTTTTATATATTTAGCCAGTTCAAATGTTCTGTCCGTGAATAACATTGCATTTTGTAATCATTAGTAAAATATTGTGTTAACCCATTTCTTATTCTATTCACTGGAGTCAATAAGTATAGATAATCCCCACTTGAGAAATTGCAATCCTTAACAATCATTGTGTGTTTACACGATAAAAAGCACAACTAAAACCGCCAGTCGTTTTTGCTTTCGTCGAAGACAATAGCCTACCCTATACGTTGATTGACAGGCCTCTTTTGTGCGGTAAGATTAATTCGATACTTCTTTTGTCATTTACAATTTTTGTAAACTAAATCCTTTGTCCGTTAATGAGATAACTTACGACAAACTTGAACAGGCTAAGTGTATTTATTTGTTTCATTTAAGAACCTGTGAGGTACTTTTAGCCTCGGTCATTTTAAATCTTTTTGACCATAACACAAAAAACGTTTTGTAATTTACTGCTCAAATTTACTGCCCGAATGTTAAGAAACTTGGTACTTCATTGAGAGGTAATGACATGAATATTGGTATGTTAACCCCATAAACCTGCATTTTATTATTTTTTGCTGTAGGCAGAATGTACAATGAAAAATATAGATACCGGCTTATTTTGAGGGATTTTGACACGAGCAAAAATATTAAGGAGTGATTTATATATCCAGTAAGGCCCAAATTATAGTCCTTTTTGAGCTACCAAATATTTTGTGTAACAAGTCTTTGTTATCTTATAATCTAGTAATATAATTTCAATGCATCTACTAATCAATAACGGATAATTGGTGCTATAAATCCCGGGGGGGGGCACTCACATATGTGGACAGGATATATATGTCCGGCGGTCAAGACCCCCTTTTTCAGGCCGCCAGGCCGCTCACTAGATCCCAATTTTCAGCGTGATTCAGTTCTTTTGACCCCGTTTTTAAGAAAAACTGCAAAATTTTAGCTCTAACTGCATAAATTGCTCAGGAAATGCGAACATTTTCAGTTCAGGAGGCTATTTTTGACCAAAATTTCAGTTCACTAGACCCCCAAAAATTGGTTTCAAAGGTCCATTTTTTACAGAAAATCAGTTCACCTGCCCCCAATTTCGGCGCTTCGCGCCGGACATACCTACCACTTTCAAAGTTGAGTGCCCCCCCGGGCTATAAATCACCAAACAAATTTGGTAAGAATGTTTGCTGATTTGAACACCAACTATTCGTTATTGATTAGAAGATGCATTGGAATTATATTACTAGATTATAAGATAACAAAATATTTGGTAGCTCAAAAAAACCCTATAATTTGGCCCTAACTTGAATTAACCTGTTTATATCCAATATAATGTAGATACTCACTTATAAAATAACGTCGACGACTTAGGCTGAAAACATAGTTCTTTTGAGCTACCAAATATTTGGTGCAACAAGTCTTAGTTATCTTATAATCTGATATATAGTTCCAATGTATTTTCTATTAATAACGGAGGCTTGGTGATGAAAAATCAATA
>JXSR01S073615.1:20517-31310 GCA_000969725.1 Ophiothrix spiculata
TCATGTTTTCTGCATATTATCAGTATTTCATGCCTTTTCATGGTATAATTTTGTACCATCATCATGTGTGCAGATGACATATCACAATTTGGGTATTCATTGTTATTCCATTGCATGTGAACAGGATGTTAACTCAGTCAGGGTTCAATTATAGTTTATGTTGTGCTTCATGTAAACAAACATTACCAATGTTAGCTTGCAATGTACCTAATGATATTCCACCATGTCATCAAAATTGTGCATTCATGTTTTCTGCATACTATCAGTATTCCACGCCTTTTCATGGTATATTTGTGTACCATCATCATGTGTGCAGATGACATAACACAATTTGGGTATTTTATTTGACATATTGATTTGAAGTGACTTGCATTGTTATTCCATTGCATGTAAACAGGATGTTAACTCAGTTTCAATGTCAGGGTTCAATTAATTTCTTTTTGTATTTACAAAATAGTTTTTGTCTGACATCCATGACTATAGCACGAGACAAGGCCTTGATTTCCATATTGAACCAACTAGATCAATGCTCGCAGCTAATACTATTAATACCCAAGGACCCGTGGTATGGAATACATTAAATAAGACAATCAAAACTGCTCGTTCCCTCGCCTCTTTTAAAAGCAAACTTAGAAAACACATTATCGGTCAATACAGCCTCGAATCCATAAACAATGAGTACGCTCAAGTCACGTGACACCATTTTTTTTCTGTCCCGTATGTTTGTCCTGCACCCTCATTTTTCTGATATCGTAATATACTACATACTGCATAATTAATAAGATACACGTCTGTGTAACCTACCACCCTCACATGTAATATATGTATTTGATTTATGCTTCTCTGTTCATTGCGGGTTTTTAAGGTTTCTTTTTGTGTTTGTTTGGGTTTTTTTTCTCTGTAATTCTTACCTCAATGTAGCAACTTACAAATTGATTACAGTTATATCATTTATAATATGTTCTAATTCTGTAAACTGGGTGCCTCCGCCCACACGCTTAGCGTTTTCGGAGGCATCCATGTCTCGCATACACTTGTATGAATCGTCTTATATTATATATTCTCAAATGTATTTTAAATACAAAATTACACATTGTATTTTTATACTAACTTACATGCATTATATGTATTTTCTTGTGCATGATGAGATGAAACAAATAAATGAAATGAAAATGTATGGTCCTCTAATCGGTTCAAGAAATGCAAATGAAAAACAAATAAATTTATAAATAAATAAACAATCAAATGTTTCTTTCCACATGAATATAAATCTTGAAATAAATTCTGGCAAGCGGGCAGCTATCTTTGGGAGCCCCCGTTCTATTAAATCAAAATCGAGATGATCGAAAGGTTGTAACTTGCAACAATTCTATCTTTGGAGAACACGTTTGAAGTTAAGCCTTTGAAAGACAAAGATTAAGAGATTAATTTTCATTAAAAAACCTCTGCAATAAGCTTCTACCAATAATGTATCTGTTAAAGATATTCTACAGTTCTCAACTCCTGTTTGCTTTCACCTCCTGTCCCATAGATTGTATAAATTGAGTAATTTAATGATGGGCCGATCGATCTAAAATCGGCCGATTATGGCGAGATCGGCAGCGAATCGGGATCGGCAAAATCACAGGAACTCTGCCGATTCAACGACCGATCCATTATCACACCATGTTTTGTTTGTTTACTATACACAGTCTTGACTGTAGATGGCGCTATTGCAGAATTTTATACAGTGGTGTTTTTTTTTTAAAAAGGTCGAACAATGTTTTCATAATAAATTCATAATAAAATCGGGATTGGGATCGGACCGATTATAGAAAAATAGGATCGGGGATCGGTAACTACCGATTAAGTGTAGATCGACCCATCCTTAAAATTGAGTGTATAAATTGAATTCACAAACTGTCCACGTTTTCAGCCACGTGCAAGTGTCGCTCATCCAACACAGGCCACAGGTAAAAATAACTCATCCTCCGAGAGCGACAAATATGGTATTCATTCCAATACCATCAATACGACAGTCATTAAAAAAGAGTAGCCATCCCTCTTTTTTAAATTCCTCAGCTGCTACTTACTTTGTAATTTTTCTTGAGCTTTTTATTCCTGATATCCCAGATAGACACCACCTGGTTCTTTCCCCCTGTCACCATATACCTTGATATTGAGTTTAAAGCCAGGCATGTTTGTTTTTCCTGTAAAAGAAATAGGCATTAAACATCAACATGTACAGTTAAATCAGTTTCCAAATATGGAAACATATCAAGCAAATTTACTTTTCAAGAAATGCTCTGAAGATTTCCCCTCCGATGTAATTGTAAATTATAATATTTAGTTATTTAAATTGAAACTGAAGAAAAATTAATGAATCTTCTTCTTCCATTGCGTACTACAGTTGTCAATTCGAGCCCAACTCGTGCTGTGGTATTGTGAACCAGTGAAAATCACTCTTTCCTTGTCGACTCAATTGGGGAGCTGTTATTGGGGAGCTGTTATTGGGGAGCTGTTTTTGGGTATCATAACACATGCTGAATAAATCTGAACCTTTGATTAATGGCTGCGAGTAGCCTTGTGGTAAGCAAAATGGTTCTCCCAATTTCCCTTGTTTGGCATGATAAAAATGGCAGCACTTTGTAACCTTAGTAAGAGGCACAATGTAGACATCAGGTAACATCATTAAAGTCCATCTTCTAAATAAGCTCCCTGTTTTGTGGGCTTTTAACTCATAATATATGTTGTCAAGTTGTTCCTTTCGATGTACGTGATGCACTGCACTTCATGTAGTTGGATGTGATTGTTTGTTACTGTCATAGACAAATTAAGTTCTTCTCACTGGAGAAAAATGACCAGTCATCATGATCGTCATGCAAGAGTCATAGGAGCATAAGAGCTTGATTGTTTGAATAGTCTGGATGCGATTTTCAGGCAGCTTATTTCAAAGATGGAGTTTTAATTGCTACTCACCCCTTCAGCTAAGTTGATGATATTTGTTGTGGCATTCTTGACGTAGGTCAGTGAGACTTTATCACCGCCACTGGAAGCACTCACTAATATCTGATGTACACAAGGAATTAAAGAAAATATTATGACCTGTCATATGAATTACCATCTACATCTACTGCAGTGGCATGTGGCATAAATGAGGGTACCAAAAGGTGACATGCACTTTTTGGGGCATATTTTCGTAAATCATTGTTGCTGCTATAAAGTTCCTCTCTCTTTGCTAAATTTAGGATATAAGATCAAAGTTTGGGTATTTGGAATATCATAGAGCAGAAAACAAACAGATACATACCCTAATACAGGCGATTATGTTAAAAATAATGATTTCATTGGTAAAAGTGGACACCAAAAACTTTTAACTGTCATAACTGTTAACCAAAATTGTTTTAAGACATATTTCTTATAGTTTTAAGTCAACATGCAACTTTTTCACTTAGAAAAGCCTATAAATCATGAAAGAGTAGTTCCAGCTGAAATATTTTTGGCAAATATGAAATTTCACGTGTAAACATCGTAAAGTGGACACCAAATCTACTTCCAACATTTTCTTAGATCCTAAAAATAATTCATAAAATTTTACAATGTAACTATTGAAAACCCTGCCCAAGCATTACATTAAACCTGAAATAAGAAATATTCAAGTTGTTTTTATACCAAAAAAATTGTCTCAAAAATTTCCATTGGTAAATTTTGTATGGACACCAAAGTGGACACCAAGGTTTTAAACATGCCTTATTTTATATTTCGTAAGATTGTTACCATCATTAACCTTTTTACTTTTAAAGATTGTATAAAACTCAAACAAAAGAATACCCAAAACAAATAAATCAACCCTTATCTTTGATATGCAATTGATTAAAAGTTTCACATGGTAAATAAAAAAGTGGACACCAAAATTTACCAATGAAAACTACTTTTTATGAGGTCCATACATTGAGACGATATAATCTTAGTACAAATACCAACATTATTTTGCAAAATCTTCTTTCTGTTAACATAAAAATGGAGAGAAATTCTTTAAAAAATGAAAGGAATGAAGGAAAAGCAAGCATTTTTAAGTACCTTTTAAAATGTCCTTAAAAAATGCCCCAAAATCATGATTTTTACAATATTTTCCCCAAAATTTAGATTGTTGTCAGAATGTGTACCAAAATTTATTTGTAATATTTGATACCTGTAGATAGTGGCTGTTTATTAAAATCACAAAAATTCAGAAGTTTGCTGTATAAACATCCTAAAATGACTCATTTTCAATGCATGGTGCTGGATTTGCCATTGGTACTCTAATAAATGGAATCACCCATATCTAAAACTGTTTGCAAAGGTGTGGGCAAAAGGCTGAATATTTCTCTCTGGTAGACACAAAAGTAAATATATATAATCGAATTTTCATCTGTGAAAACAATCAAGATTTCAGCCAGGCCTTAGTTCATTCTCCAGGAGGAAATCTGTGAAATGGTGAGGTGTGGGCCAACTTGTTGCATTTTGAATACCAGACCTCCTAGGCAGACATTTCAAAAGATTTTGGCATAGTAATATTTTGTTGACTTGCAAACATTAAAGAAAATTACCAGGAGCTGCTAATTTTTGCAGAGAGTTGCATGGTGAGTTGGCATTTGTTTTCACTGCGACAATCAGGACAAAGGTCCCGGATGTAAACAAATAAATGGATATCCGCTCTAGGCTATATCATATTAATCTTAACAGTGTGACCTATTATGTGAGCATGGTTTAAAAGCTTAAAGGTGCAATTCATAATTCTGATGTAACAAAAATCTCACCTCGTTTCTAGCAAAATAAAAAGAATTTCATTTGATTCCGACCAATCGTTTTCAAGTTGCCAGCTTTCCAGCATTTTAAAGCTTCCCATAGACTACTGTGTTGTAATTATTGGTGGGCCCCCAACAGTAATTAGAAAATGACACATTTTCTCACTTTCCTCAAAAATGCAGGCACATTTTAAAGAATGGTTTGGGGATTGTGACATATACCAGACAAGGAATCTTTCAAGATAAAAAACTCAATTTTGATAGTGACCTTGAGGATGAAAACTCGATCATGAATTGCCCCTTTAACCTTTTACAATCAGGATAAAAAAGATGGAATACTCCAGTCCTGTTAGATCTATTTATCTGTTTACTTTAGCAACTATGATAAATGTATCATAATAAGAAACCCCTGTAAAATATATGCTTATTAAAGGATATTGTTTTGACTCCATGCCAGCGCTGAAATCCCAGATGAATGAGGCGAGAATTGATGCAAAGGTGTAGACGATGCGATATCCCAAAGCTTGATGTCATCACCACCAGTTGCTAGCTTACACACTGCATTATCCATACTAAGGCAATTACAGATGGAAGCTTACAAAGTTGTAAGCTTGCTGAAACAGAATGATGGTACAATAAAATATGTTAGTGACTTGCATAAAGAAAGAAATTACAATACATGTATAAATGTTTGAGTTTCACCTCCAACAGCCTGATTTAGTGACTGCATTAAAAGGCCCAGTTCCCAGTTCATAACGGAAGCTTTTGTGACATTTTAAAGGGCCTGTGATGCAAAAAATTGAGCCATGATTCATGAGCCATTATTATTATTATTATTAAAGCACTTATATAGCGCTCTACGTTAACACAGAGCTCATACATACAACAAGAATACAAATAAATAAGTCAAATGAAACAAAAACAAGCAAAAAAAGAGAAAAACCTACTCCTACAAATGTGTCTTTAGATGACGTTTGAAAACAGGCACAGACTCGCTCTCTCTGATGAACAGAGGCAATTTATTCCAAAGCCTAGGGGCGAAAAACAGCAAAAGAGCAGTCGCCAGCACCTTTATACGAACGAATGGTGGCGAGGCGAGTTGCATCAGATGAAGAGCGTAGTCTACGCCTGCTTCCAATATCTTCCGGGTTGTTGAGGAGCGAAAGAAGATCTTGTAAGTACACAGGAGCGATTCTGGAGATACACTTGTAAACCTGTAACAAAACTTTGAAGTTGATTCTTTCCTTGATACGAAGCCAGTGTAAGGTTGTCATCAAGTCGTCACCACCACATGCAAAGACTTGAATACGCTGCAAACGCTTGAGATCCCTTTCACGCGCGCCAAACAATAGGGAATTGGCGTAGTCGATGCGGGACAGAACGAGGGCTCTGACGGCATGGTGACAAGCATCCTTCGTTAAAAACCTTTGAATCCTCTATAAGTTACATATGTGATAGTTCAATGTTCTGCAAAGATTATTTTTATGCAAAGACATGTTCAAACAATTATCAAACATAACACATAAGTTTTTTACATTGGTAGATGGTCTAATGATGACATCATTCAAATTCAATGAAATATCAGGAAGTTTGTTAAATGTTCTGTTGGTAGTAATGATAAAAAATCCATGAAAGGTAAATTAAGTATAAAACATATCATGACGTAGAGTAGAAATTGCATACAGGAACCATTGTTATAGGCCTATGAAACAACTACTTGCAAGTGGGTGGTCATCCATTTCTACAGATACTTTCTTCTCATGACTCAAACCAATTTTCATCATCATCCTTGTGTCAGCTAGAGTTATTAAGATGTTTGTATGCAACAAATGTCCACATTCTAGTTGAGTACCGTTTATGTTGCAAATGACATGAAATATTTTGTTCATGAACAATTTTTTGATGGCAGGGAGCTTGTGTGGTCTAGTGGAACAGCGCAGGACTCATAATCAGTATTTCATAAGTTCAAGCCCTGCTAAGGCTAACAAGTTGTAAACGTCCTTGGGCATGTTTTTCATTTCATTTCATGTTTGATGAAAATGAAACAAGAGGCACAATGATAAGCAAAAGCCTATTGAAAATGTTGTGACCCCCTTACATTAACATTATCATAATTTGCCAATTCACACATAATTCAAATTGGGTATTTTTCATCATGTCATGTTATGTAATATCTACAGGGTGTCCAAAAATTAACTGCATATTTTTAAATGTTAATAACTTTAAAAATAAAAATAGTATTACAAATCTAGACACATGTATTGATAGAGGAGACTTGTAGAATTATTTTGGTACCAAACATTATGCTATCAGTAACCTAAGATAGCAACAAGGTCTGAAAGTTCAAAGTGGTTGAGCCACTGTACCACTCTTCTGTCATTTCATCATGACGACATGATGCCTCATACAGCTAAACAGTTTAGAATGGCTTTATCAGTTAACATTTTCTTGAAGAATCATATCGCTCTTGAAAGACAAACAAATCCTAACCCTTTCACACTCATGATTTAAGTACGCCCGATTACTTTATTGGATTATCTGAAGGACAGTACATCTCAACACCGTGGACTCTTCCTGACTTGAAACAGAACATTTCCAGTGAAAACAGGAAGATCAGGAAGAACACATGCACAAACGTCCAAAACTTTTTCGTTAGAGTCAAAGAATGTTGGAATCTGCAAGGAGGCCATCTAGAACATAGTCTGAAATACTTGGCAGCTTAATCTTGATAAGAGGAGGTAATTTAAAATTTCCCTGTGAGTGTAACTTTGAATGTTTGCTATGGGGTAATCTTGTTTGGCACCATTTAAAGATAAAGCATAATGCTAGAGTTATGCTTTGACAAATGAAAAACATCTTAATGAGCATTATGTAATTATTAAGACAAAACCACAGTCAAACATCTTCGTAGTAACATTGTAAAAGCTGTTCTGCTACATGGATCATTAAAATATTCATGAATTATCCCTCTGTCTACAAACATTGATCCCTCCCCTACAAGTGAGTCGCACATTTATTTTTCTTCTCACTATGAAAGTGCGCTCTTTACATTTGACGTAATTTACATTGAAATTGATTTTCAAAAATGGTAATGGCATCATGTTTGGTACCAAATTAATTCTACAAGTCTCCTCTATCAAAACATATGGCTATAGTTACCATGCGAATCTTGGTTTTAAAGTTATAAGCATTTAAAAATGTGAAGTTAATTTTTGGACACACTGTATGTTCACACTAGATAGTTTCTGGCATTAGTTCGTGAATGCATACTCTTAAGCAAGTTTGTTCTTAAGGATATGGGATCCGGGGGTAACTTTCTCGAAAAAATTGCCCCCTGGTCACAGGGATTTGACCCGACCTGGCAGCATATAATATCATTATAACACAATTTTAAAATAAAAACATGTATAATTTTTCCAAAAATGTTTTTGTTTTTAATCGTCTACACCACAAATACAGCCAAAATATTGAAGCTGATCACAAATTTTATTATCAGTATGCTCCTTGAGAGTTTTGAACATCTTATGATAGGTGATTTGTTAATATTTAGAATCAAAATGTGTGATTTTGGGGCCTAAACTTTCCTTGTATGCTGTAAAATTGGGTTTCTGAATTTGACAATCTCAACTTTGTTTACAAATTACATCCAGATTTGGGGTAATAAATTTCATCTAAAGTTGGGTTAAAATTAGGTTTGTAATGATCCTACATTATTAAAAGATGTTGCCTACAATGTATGCTGAGATGAATTTGTTAGGGTTTTCTATTTTTCAAATACTTCCATGTCAAAACTTAAAAAGCTTAAATGGCAGTTTTACAACACACGTCTCCCATGACTTGACATAGAGTCAAGTCATGGTGCCAGGACCAAGAATGCAGATGAATCAAAGAAATTTGGAGTTTACATTAGATCTCCTGATTGACACTAATACAACACATGTATGATAATTGACAAAGTTAAAGAAATTAAACATACATTTGCTTCTTAAGTTAATGTGTGTGCATTACCGAAATGAAATTTAGCTCCTTGGTTCACCCAGGAGAGCGATTGGGGTTGCTCAATTTGAGCTCCTTAGCTTTTCCAGGAGAGCGATTCACTAAGCTCCTTGAATTTCTTAAAATGAAGGACTGCATTCGTTATTTGTGTATGTTGAAATTTTGTGTGAAATATAACAGAACTATATTTTTTCCCACCATACACATGTACATGTCTACAAAATTATATTACCGAAAACGAGGCATCGTAACCATGGAAACCTAAGCCATTCTTCGTAGGCCTATATGACGGTAACTAATGTACGATCGCTAAAAATAAAGTTCTGTTATATTTCACCTAAAATGTTAAAAAAACACAAATAAAGACTGAATATAGATTTTAATAAATTAAATCAAGTTTACGTATTTTTATGTTTCAAGATGATTATATAGAAGAGGACACATTCATGAAAAAACACAGCGTATTAATATTCGAAGGCAACCGGAAATGGAAATGAGTCGCACGACAATTAAAAATAGCATGTGTGTTTTTGTGTTTGTCAACATGGAATACTGTTGCGTTGTGTGAATTCGGGCGAATTTTTGCTTGTTTTCATCGTTTTAACCACCTCAGATTTTGGATTTAAAATAAACACAACGCACGAGAGCGTCTCCTGAACAGGATTATGGGCAAATTGTGAGTATGTTTGTATTTTAAGTGACATAAATTAGTGGCTAAACTTTGACAATTTGGATTTACCGCGAGACCCTGAAGACGAAGGCATGGCCATGGGCTATTCGTCAGCGGTTGTGGGTTAAGGGAACAAGCGCTGATTTAATCAGGCACTGACGCTAATCGAATTCGGAAACCTTGCAACCACGTAATTCAATGGAGCCAGCGTTCAGGATTTTGAAACGCACCCTACAGCTACCTTCGTTAAAATAAATCCACAAAAATAGATTTGATGATTTCATTTTAGTAAGAAGATACAAACTTACAATTTGAAATTCTCATTTATTTCCAAGTAAGATGAAATCTGGATGATATTTTTTACCTCTACCTACACGTTCTTTAGTGATCATGCAGTGTCAACAATCGTCAGTCTATAGACTAATGGTGTCCGATTTTATATAGCTCGATGTAGCGCTGTGTCTCTTCTGTCCACTAGCGCTACGTAACATAGTGTATAAATATAGCGGGGCCTATGCCGACAGCAAGTTGGTGTCTGGTGATTTTATTTCGATTTCACAACTTACTGTCTTATTTTTCCTCTGTTTAATATAAATAAATATTGTTGTTATTGATCATTGCTCTTGATGTGAAAAATTATTGAATTTGGACAAATTTTAGTCATATTTAAACTGCTATATTGTGATCTCTCGCGATGTTGTAATATCAAAACAATTTTCTCGGAAACCCCCCGGAAATGCCAACGCTATTTTAGACTAAATCCTCCAGTCCCTGTCGTGGCGCATTTTGCTCTCGCGATCAACGGAACGTAGTGATAAGTTGTTGGAGTCGGAAGGATTCATAATTATTAATGAGGCAATCGGCGCTTGCGCACTAAACATATTGTTATTTTTCGAAACGTGAATTTTGGTCCTTTTAGTGCCTCTCTATTTTGATGAATTTTAGCAGATTTTAATAAAAATGTGGACAAGACAAACAGTTGTAGTGAGAAGTGACATCTACTGGATTATCATGATGTAAGTACACTTAGTGTCAAAATAATGTTGGTCAAAAGCTTGAACAGTGTAACCTGCTTTTTCGATGTTCTATTATCTCAGACATTCAACGGAGATTGTCAGCGATCGAGTATTAATGGCTGAGCACCTCAGACTAGATTTTATAGAGCTCCATCGGCATAATGACATATGAAAAAGATTTGCTATCAGCGAAATATGGCCATGTGTTTTAACCTCGCCAAATTTTCGTTACACACCATATTTTGCTTCGCGCGACATGTATTCACCTTCCATCAGGCATATCTCAATAACTAAACCCCCAGGATAGTAAAAGTATACATTTTCTGAAAGGAAATTTAACAAGGA
>JXSR01S073618.1:32208-50695 GCA_000969725.1 Ophiothrix spiculata
TCGCTAGCTTATATAGAAAATCGAATCCAAACTATACCTTAAATTAAGATATACTGTTCAAAAAGTCAATATCGTAATACAAATATCCATACTACAAGCACTATGCGTAATGTTAAGAATCTAGTATCACTCAGTCAAATGTTCGCTCTTCAGAATTCATTCGATCTTCAGGAATGTTATCAGTAAGTCTATGATACTCAACTAGTGGTTTGAGATTCAAGGATTCAAACTTAATAGGATAGGTGTCTCTTTGTCTTTTTACATTCTGAAAATATACATTAAAACAATCAATTACTATATCGACTCACAATTATTTACTTGTCTTTTTATTTAAACCATTTTAAACAGGTGATTACTTTCAACTTTTTAACTTTCTATTAAGCTTTTCAGAAAAAATAAGAAAACATGCAGACGGTTGAACTAAGAATTTAACACTTTTTAACTTTTATTTATGTGTTACTGTCATATTTGATCGTCACCTGACCCAATCTCTAATATAATTATCTATACCTTTTAGTAATAATACTTTTTTCATTCGCTTCATTGTGTTCTACAATCTTTTTTAAGTATTATTTATTATTTTTTCTTCAAAACTATATAAGTGTTTAGAAACGGTCCACAAGGTGCATTGAATTTATCTGGTTGTATCTGATTATTGTATGCAAGAAATACATGGCGGGTACAAATTAGATACTTTTTCTAATGCATCAAGATGTTTCCTGAATATTGATCACATACTAGTATATGTCCCGACATATCTAAAGTTGCCTTAAAGGTCCCAAAATGAAAATTTATTTTTTTGGTCTCATCTGAACGATTATATTTTAAGCTTTAAAATTACACCTATATTTTGGTGTTCGGTTGCAAAGGTACATTCAAATTGGTAAAAGGAATCGGGTTGATTCAGAAAACTGTATAGTTCTGAGAAAATCGATTTTATAGTTTCTGTACTGGTAAAACTTGAATGGGGAACGGATTTTTATCTCAGTTTTTAAAACATTTATCTTATGTTTTCGATGTTGGAACCTGATCAATATGATAGAATACGCTTGAAAGGTAACGTTTCAGACGAAATTAGAAATTCGACCTTGGACGTGATTTTTGACTATGCTCAGCTTCAATGGCTCGTATCTCGTATACCGACCCTGAGGTACCTTTTGATATAACGGGACACATATTGGGCCGTATTCTCGAACGATGTTTAGCTAAACGTTGGTTAGACCTAAAATGCGTTTAGTTAAAATCTGATTTTACCTAAACACTCGGTAAATATTTAAACAGTGCGTCTACTTAACAACGATAGTTAAAACGTACAAATATCATCCACTGAACCGTGCATGTAAAAGATATGCACTAGTGACCTAAAAGTATTTGTATTAGTAGAAGGTCCCTAGTCAATAAAGATTTCTTCGCTTCATCAGTTACACGGCTTGTATTGTTTATCTAGTAATGCCTGTGTATTGAGTACGTGAAGATAGAACTACGGTATATTAGCACGCACACAGCTACCATGTTTACAATGATAATTCAAGGTATTTTTTATCAAAAAGCACAGATTTTGAGTGATTTGTTTGTCATGGGCATGTCGATGTCATCATATTGTAATTGTCAAGCTTTCTTCATTAGTATTACACTTTTAAAGCTTAAAACAACAAAAATAGTTGTCGGACACATGATGAAAATAAACTTTAAACACACCTTAAACTACCCACTGCCCTAGTTTAGTTTTAAACGCATTTTAGAGATGTTTAAAGACACTTGGTTAGAATTTAAACGATGATTATATTTAGTTACTCTTCGGGAATTACGTTTATTTTAACCATCGTTTAAATCGTGATTTAAACACTGATTAGCGTTAAACATCGTTCGAGAATACGGCCCATTGTGTTTATGTGAATTGGATGAAAGAAAATAGCAAACGATACAATACCTGGGTTTTGCAATTAAAGAATATTACACAAGCAACTTGGTTACGAAATGCTTGAATATGACAAATGAAAAAAAGATTTTTTATTTATTAGTATATATTTTGTGTTAATGAAATTCTTTCATATGGCAACCTCACAATATTCAAAGCGTTTGATTTGGGCATTGTTTTAACAAGTTGAATTAACTACTATTTTCCCTCCATAGAATAGAGAGGTTTTTTTTTTATCTGAGTAAGTAGTGGACAGTGGCAACCATACATGCCACTCTCATTAGTAAAACCAGAACGGGTCAAGAACTGGACACTGCATCAGTTATATGCAAGTGGTCAGACAATACTACATGTCTCAGGCGTAATGGTGGAACTAATGTCTAACTCGGAAAGGTTTTAAACATAACTTACGTACTATTTTTCAGCAATGAAATATATATTATCCGTGCATCAACATGAAATATCTTAAAATCTGAACACTATTTACAGATATTCAAGTTGCCATTCCTTATTTTTCTTATGAATAATCTATTAACTGTAACAGAGTAAGACTGTTTCAGGACATTTCATAAGAGATTGATCTTTATAGGAATGATGAATGTAGATGACTTATCAACCATCTGGCGGACAGTATTTGTAAGTAACATATCTGATTTTCTTCCACCTAAAACCTAGTGCAATCAATTTATCAACAAATTGCACCACTTGTTAATGGAAATGTAATCAATAAAAACATAAACAAATTAACACAGTATTTTGAACATATAGCTGAACCTTGTACTTTTAGTGACTAACCTACATAGATCAAGATTTTGAACACCATCGTATCGGCTGAAAAATATTATATAAAGCTAACAGGAAAAAAGCTGTAAAACAAATATTCTACTGACAATAAATAATGGTTTGTTAAATATGTATTGTTTTAATGTTCGTTTTTTTTATCAATGTAAAACAACAAACGGCATTTATTAAACACTGTAGTTATCTTAGTTACTTGTTGCCTTGTCTGTTCTCGATATTGTTATAGGATTTAGCACTTCAGGGTTACTTGTACTATCATCTGTATAGTTCAAAAACTGTAAAAGCTTTGTCTTTTCATGTCTGATACCTCAAGGTCTAGGATAAAAGGAAATAAGAGCCGTACTTGCCTCAGAAGGTTTGTATATATGTTCTGTTTTTGTTTTCATGAAATGGATTCGGATTTGTACCATAAGAATGAATTGTTAATAATCATTATAAACAGGGAACATATTAGCCTTACGCATGGTTCAATACTTAGGGATCTAATCAGTAATTTCATTTGCCGAAATACCTCGAATAAATTTTAATTATGATCATGATGATAAGCAAAGTAAATCAAATCCGATTTAGTATATTATTGGTGTGCTACAAAACATCTTATCTACATTGTTCCATTGACTACAATGAAACATTTTATGGAATCATGGTTGGAAAATACACAATATACGCATTTAGTTTGTGCCCACAGTTGTATTAGTACTACTAAGTGTAAAAAGGTACTTAAACAAGATTGTGTTACATTTCTAGAAACAATTTGAATTTTTAATATAAGTGAAGTAGAAAATCGTCCTGCTTAATTTCGTCAATTCTTTTAATAATCATAATAAAAGTCTATTATTAAACACGTTAACTTTAGTAAGAGCACCGTCGTATCGGCTGAAAATTATAAAGCTAACAGGATCAAAATCTTTAAAGGCTACTGACGATAAAATAATGGTTTGCTACAAATGAATTGTTTTAATGTTCATTCATTTTATTAGATATGTAAAACGAAATCGTTTATTTGAAACAGATCTTAGTGTATCAGGTAATACAAAATGCATGCAATATTCAACATAGAATACTAGTTATCTTAGTAACTTGTTGCCATGTCGGTTCTCGATATTGTAACAGGGTTTTTTCTTCAGGGTTTCTTGTACTATCATATGTAGTTCAAAAACCTCTGAAGTTTTGTCTTTTCATGTCTGATACCTCAAGGTCTAGGCTAAAAGGAAATGAGAGCCGTATTTACCTTAGGGGGTTTGTATGTTCTGTTTTTGTTTTCATGAAATGGATTTGGATTTGTACTATAATAATTGTAAAAAATCTTTATAAACATGGTATATTAGCTTTACGCATCAAGACTTATCACTATGTCTGAAATACCTCGAAATAAATTTTAATTATAACAATGATGATAAGCAAATTAAATCAAAGTCGAATTAGTTTATTATCGGCCTGCTACGAAACATCTTTCCCATATTTTGCTTTATTTTATTTACTTAACTAACTACAATGAAAAATATTATTTTCGTTTAATTTTAGTACATTGAATCATGGTTAGAAAATACACAATATACGCATTTAGTTAGTGACCACGGTTGGTGATTGTATACTACTAAGTGTGTAAAGGTACTTTAACAAGATTGTGTTCCATTTATAGAAACAATTTTTGATTTTTCAATACGTTAAGTAGAAAACCATCCTGCTTAATTTCGCTATGTTCTATTAATAATCAAAATAGAATATGGAGTCTTCGCTGTGTCATTTTATTTTCATGTTTAAACAAATCGCTCTCGGTAATGGCTTATTACATAATTAAAACCAATTCATAGACCCATATCAAACCCGGGGGGTACTCACATATTAAGGTATACGGGGATGTGCCGCTGGAATGGGTCGCTTTTTCACAAGAAATCCCTAAATATGGGTCCCATGTTTGGCACCAAAATCCCTAAACATGGGTCACATTTTCACGAAAATATGCTAAAATGGTCCCAAAAAGGTGAAAATTTTGAAAAATCAGCCTATTTTTGGAGCAAAATCCCTAAACATGGGTGGCCTTTTTTTCAAAAATTAACCTTAAAGATGGGTATGGGTTCCGCGGTCCGAGCCGCACCCCCCGTTCAGACCAAAGTTGAGTACCCCCCCCCCCCGGATATCAAAGACCCCAAAACAAGACAAATCATAACCTTTCTGTTCTGCAGTTATTGGGAATGGAAGGGAAATATTTTTGAATAATTCATAACTCAGATATGAATTTTCATAACAGCATGATAGTATCAGCAGGTTGCTCTACCACTTAACTTGTTGAAAAATACGTATGGTTTTCATGAACTGGAGTACTATCACTTGGAGAGCTGTTTACCTAAATCAATCTATTGTTTCTTGCTGGTAAACTGTGACACAAGCTCTCCTTCCGGAAACCTTGCGGAGATGAAATGAAACGGAAAGGAATATTTATAGCCTACAGGATCGAGATGAAGTTTGAATTTCATTTAAAAAGCAATGTCTATATGGATTTTTGTCTTTAGATTTTTTGAAATATATCAATCAACAGGGACTTTGTTTTCAAATCTAAAGATAGCAAATACTGTTTCCATGTTTTATTTGATGCAAAGTTGTCAACACTCTGTCAAATAAATTCTACACTTTCATTTATTGCTTGTTGATATCAGACTAGCCGATGAGTGAGTAAAGATATTTCAACGGATCATGTCTAACAAGCAACAACTCTTCTTCACATTCTTTTAGCATTCCTTCTGGTTAAATTGTTTGCATATTTTCATCACACCGGAAACTACTTAATCAGTAAAGTAAAACATTATTGATAATCGTGATGTAACAACCTAACAATACAGTTTGTTTATTTTAAACTAAATTCAAACTACTATTTTACCCCTCGATGATTCAAGCAGAAATAATCATTACTCAAGCTGTCTTTATAAAGCTTGAAGTATGCGGTAAGCAACCAATTCACGCACAAACACGCGGACATAAATTAATAAGTATTTTTCGAATCATAATATCGATTCCATTCATGCTGAATATTCAAATGACCCTTTGTTCTAGGTTTGTCCATGAAGTGGTATCAAAATAATTCAAAAATAATACCAAAACCTTGATGGAATTATGTATAAATGTATAAATACGCAGTGATTTGGTCATAATCAATTCTAATCAATCATTGCTAGTCTCACACTCAATACAAAAACAACAGCAACCATTTCGTATGATACAAGGGTTATTCTGAGAGTCTGACTGCTTGCTGCATAATTTAAGGTTTATAGGGTATGAGCATTCAAAAAATTAAAGGGGTGCTTTATTAGTATTAATAGTAGTATTTACTATGTACTAAAATAATTCTAACTTCACCTAAGCCATCATATAATTTAATTATTGTTTACAACTTTTTAAGCTCTTTAAACAACAGTTTGCATACTTTAGGGAGTTATAAAAGACAGCCCTTTTTTGAATATATGCCTTAAGCGGGTTGCCAAGCATCTGGCGGTGCATTCTGTTGAGTTAGTTATCCTATAAAACCTTTGCCAAAAGCTGTTTATAACTGAGTTACAAAAGTTGTTGTCTTATTGATGTTAATACGGTATGGTTGCTAATTTCCAATTATGTATGACTGTTGAGAATATGACTGTTGATTGAATTAAGTGCCAACAGAAAGTGCCCTAACAAGTTCTTCTTCTTCTCCTTCTTCTTGTTGTTGTTGTTGTTCTTCTTCTTCTTCTTCTTCTTCTTCTTTCCTGTGATACCAATATTAAGGTCATCCAATAGTGTATTAAACAATACATTTTTTTAAACCACGGAGTTACAACAACCACCCGACCTCATAATTTTTGGCGCTAACATCAGCGCAAAGGATGAACTTAGAGGTACAATGAGTCATTTAGCGCTGCGTCTAAGGTTTTATAGCGTCAGAAAAATCGGCATGGGGGTTACCCCCCCCCCCTCCTCCTTGTAGAACTAGGATGCAAAAAGTAATAAAGTCCATTTTCATAGTTATGAGTTACAGCCCTTTGACATTTTTAAAATATTGTAAAAATATTGGAAAGAGATATGTAGTACAAATTTTCTCTGGATGTTAGAAATGTGACTGCAGATGTTATGTTAAGAAAGAAAATTAATTTGGTTATTGTTTATGAAAATATTCAATATATCAATTTTGGTCTTAAGTACTTTTTGCGCTCAAAATTGAACAATTTAGGGCTTTCAGCATCAAAAATGCTGTCTTATTTTCGAACTGGTCATAAAAACGGACTTTTAAGTATTACTTCACTACTACTTGCTGTATTTCTTTTTAATCCTCCGGGGTTTTTGAACCAGTGATTACTCAATATGGTAGAATCTTGTACTCAAATTGGGGTAGTGGCAAATAATGACCATGTACTCCTAAAAATTGTTATGATATATATTTTTGATAGCAAACATAACTGCACAACAATATTATGATCAAAAAGAACACAAAATAAGTGATTTCTTAAATATTTTGTATGTGGGGACCTGCGTTGTCATGCATTCCCTTGTTAAGGGTAGGATTAAATATTTTTGCGCTCAAATTGGGGTAAGTGCAAAAAACAGTGATTTTAGATATTTTTTGTGGAATAAAAAAGTAACTACTATATTTTTTAACCCCAGAGAAACCCTGATAAATCAATTTCGCTTCTTGCGCTCAGGTCTTCAAGTTTTCACCTGCAAAATAAATTATTGCACATGGATAATAACAATGATAATAAAATGTTTACAGGCTAACGAAATATCGTTTGTTGAGCATTCTACACAGGCAACACGACGTATTCAAAACTGTTACACATTTTAAGGTGCGTTTACACTGCGACGTATTGGGGGTATTTGAATTTTACGCCCGTCATCGTTAATTAAAGTCAGCTAACGCTCACACACGCTACTAGCTACGCACCCTATCGTTACTATCAGTCGCTTTCAGTTACAACATTTTAGTTGCAAATACGTTACCCTATGTAGAAACAAGTCGTCACAGTGTAAACGCACCATTTTAAAAACATCTGTTCAACTTGTCAAAGAATAAAGGAATACTTAACATTTGTTAAGGTGCGTTTATTCTGAAGGACGACTCAAAAAGAATTGTCCTTTGTTTAACTCCTCAAACGAGTGGAAATTCACTCTTTTTAGAGTGATTTTCACTCTTTATGAGTGGACAATTGCTGTTTAACATACAAAACCACTCCTTTCTGAGTGGTTTATAAGAGTTTCACTCTTTTGGGGAGTGAAATTTTCACTCGTTTACATTTAGAGAGTACATATTATCATGATTATTGCCTATTGGTGCAATTTTTTATTCCGATTTGAATGGCAGTCTGGCCTCTTTTCTAGCTAAATAATAAGAAGAGTACAACATAAATGTATATGCTGAAAATGTCACTTGATCTGACCATTCATTTTCAAGTTGCAAACTTTTACAGCATCTGGAAAATTCTCTATGGCTACTGTGTTGTAATTATTTCCGAGCCCCAAATGTAATCATAAAATGACACACTTTTGGATTTATCAACAAAATGCAAGAATGTTTTGGGGTTTGTAACATATTCCAGTCAATTATCATTATTAGCTCAAAAACTCATAACTAAAAGATTGTTAATGTTTCATAAAATGGGTTTATTGTTAAAAATTGTGTTGTTTGGAAAATGTTTATAATTGTGTTCTTGCATCTAATAAAGATTAATTGAAAATTATTTCAAAACTGTTTCGAAAGTGCTTGTAAAGAAATTAAAATGATTCAATTGAAAACAAAAACAGTCAGTGATTTTTTTTAAAAAGATCCAAGTGAGTTAAATCGCACCTATTTAAATCAACGTGATTTTAATCAAACAACCTTGTACTCGCACAAACTTCTAGTCACGTTATTGTTGCCGTAACCATTCGATAGCATTCGTTCCTTTACGTCAGCCAAGGTCAGCATTTGCCGCCTCATTACGTTGCTTACAGTTGTTCTACGTTGAGAAGTCGTGACCCAAAGTCAAGCCAAACTCTAAATTTATCAGTAAGTCTGCGTTTCTTTCAGCAACCACTCGTCACTTGTTGCCGTCGTGTCGCTGAGACTCGTTACTAGCCGTCAAAAACTTTGATTTTTCATCTTTTCTCGTTGCTTGTCGTCCAGCGTATTGTGATTCTGGAATACGCTACCCTACGTCGAGGGCCAATACGTCCAGATGTAAACGCACCTTAACACTAATTTCTAAAGAACGTATGTGTTCTTTGGAAATTAGTAATTAAAATTGTCAATTTTGAACATTAGTGTTAAAAAACTGAACACATGAAAAGATGCCTGACGCTCGTGGTTAAGGTTACGTAGGTGTTCAGGAATTCCAGGTGTTCAAAAGTTGATATTTTGAATGCATATGTTCAAAATGGAGCACTGACTCTGACATCTGGTTTTTTAAATGCAAATGTTTGAACACGTGTCAGGTGTTGAAAAAGTGAAACAAAATGTCAAATATTTTACTACAAATCTATAGGAAACTATGCGCAATGTTGAATTTTTCTGAAACTTTGAAGTGGTCGCATTCTTATGTTATATACAGCATGCAGTGAGAATGTATCGTGAGTGTCAAAATGTGTCATTGAAACCTTTCCCAACATTAGCGTCTGGTGTTCGGCAAAATTTGCAATTTAGGTGATATGTAGTGCGATACAGAGAATACTGAAGTAAGGCACACGCTAGTTGAAATGTGTAGATTTCATCTAAATACTTGTTACTTAGGTTTCTCTTAATTGTTCAAATGTATTTAAGCTCGCTATTTGAGAATATAAAAATAAGTGGTATGCTAGTAATTTAAGTTTAATTTGTGTTGTAAAGCGCATAGATGCCTTTGCTTTTGCGCTTTAAAAATTGAATTATTATTATTATTATTATTATTATTATTATTATTAATTAAGTTTTGTACAATGTTAAAAATTACACGGCACGGAGACCAAAAAATATCTCATGAGTAAGCCATTCAAATGCTGCTAAATGCATCTTGTGGTTACTCTTTAGATATGCATCACTAGATCACAAGACAGAAAAAAGTTAGTTTGTTTGTTAGTTTCTTTTCTTTTTTATTTATTTATTTTTTTAGTTTTCTTCTTAAGAGGCAATGGCAAGTTTTGTTCAATGGTGATTTTCCCCTACTTTTTCCCCATCTTGTTTAAAATAGTTTTGAACCTTTATTTTTGTTTGCAATGTGTAATATAATGTTTAATGTTATGTCCTTTGAAGATTTGTTTTCCCCTGGCATGCACTATGGTTGTGAGTATTCTGAACGTATTCAACAAGGTTAAAGGTTATATGCAAAGAAGTTGAACACTGAGCAGTAATGAACCAATTAACACTTATATAGGACGAATACACAACAATTCCTGCATTGTTTTGCTTCCCAATAAAAATAAAAGCATTTTTAGAATACACAACACAAATTTATACCACTTTGAGTCCACTGAATTATGACATGCATAAAGGTTACCTGACCTGTGCAACTAACTTCTGCAGTGCATAGAAGTGTATGAGTTTAAGCATTATTTTTTGTTGTTGAAATTTTTCACTCACCTGTTATTGACTGATATTAAGTTAATTATATTCCAAATGATGCTTTACAATAATGTATGAATCTCAAATGATATTAAAAGTAAACTTTAAAAAACGATTTTTAAATTAACACTGTTTCCAGTCAAAAGTCAACAAATATTCCAATATATATTATCAAAACCCCTTTGGTTTGCATTGTGACTGGCAACACTGCATAATTCTTGGGTAACCCTTTTGCTTGTCATTTTGGGTGTTGCTTGGATCATTAGTTTTTGTGAGCTGGTCATTGAGTAATAGTTATTTTATCTTATTTTGCTGTTGCTTTGGTGAAAATTTGCTACTTTTGTGTTTAATTTGTTTGATACAGCTGAATTCTAGACTTTGGTGTCAAATATGCCCAACCTTTGCATATAACCTTTAACACAATTTATTAGAATACAAAAAGACTTCAAATTTCGTTAAATATATATGTCTGTCCGGGTTTCGTTCGGATTGAGCAACAAGAATTTCGACGGTGTTGCATATATATATAGATACCGTACTTGGATAAGTGCAACCAGTTATACTTACAACATCCAAGGGCATTTACACCTGTAGATTGCTTTCTTAACTGTGCTCTATTTAATGTCATGAAATATTAAATTGTGTTCAAAGATGCGTTACTTCAATTATGCCAGTTGTAGTCGGTTGTTTTGATCATAATGCAACACACTGATTGGCATTAACACCTGTAGATCGGGTTCGTTAATAGCTATTACTGGTCTACGTGACCTTATGAAATATTAAAAGGTAAATATATTTAGCAATTAATTTTAATGCAAAACCGGAGGTTTATAAATTGTGTACTATGAAATATCAATTTGCGAAATTATTAGTCTAAATTTTTTGCAAGATATGAACACTTGCGGCGTAGTTGGTTTTTTTCTAAAAAAAATTTTACAAAAATGATTCGGAATCCAAAAAATGGAAGAAAAAAGGAAAAAATTACAAAGAACTTTTGTAACAAAAATAGCCAAAATATAACCGTTTTGGCCAAAAAACGGCTGATTTTACAGTATTTTGTTTAACAAAACTAAAAGAAATTATTCCAAAACGCAAATTTAGGGTTGGTCGGGCCCGTAAAATATGTTTTATTTTTTTCGTCGCCTAAAGAAAGAAAAATGGAGTTTTTAGAGAAACCCTATTGAAGCGAGTTTGGACTGATAATTGCTTTCCAGCTTCAAGACTTTATGTCTCAAATGAGTCAAATGACTCACTCTATTTTTCTGTGTATATTTCATTCTTTTATAACCATGATTACATGATTAAGCGATTACAATTTTACCATGGTCCAAATATAGGAACTCTTTATGAAAAATATATAAAACGTGATTAGTTTAACAGTTCTTCCAAAACTTGTTTTTGCTGTTGTTTAGATATTACAGATTAATAAGAAAATATGGTAAAATATGGCGAAGTTGTGAATACGAGAAACTTCATTTTGCGCAACAGGTGAAAATGGATGTGGAGGTCGTTTTGGAAATATCAAACCGAAGCAGACGACGTCTTATTTCACCACACGAGGAACAAACAAAATAAGTAACGGTTATCTTTTCATTATATACTTCTTTAATTACCTTGCACACAGCGTATCAATATGACAAAATCAGCTAAATAAGACACACTAGGAGTAACTTTGTGCTGGGATTTTTGAATAGCCGTAACTTCACTTGTGGTTGTTTTTAATCCTTTTAAAATTTACACGCACATGTGTAAAAATGTGAAACTGACCCATTTGTTGCTCCTTGATATCTAGTCTCAAATGTGATTTTCAAACTTAGCCCTTGTTTCGGGCTGTCATTATGTTCAATTTAGTGTATGCCATGTCTGGTACTCTCTGAATCAAGTTCTAGGTGAAACTAACAAATTAAGTATACATTTCTCATAAGCAAGAGATGAAAGGATCGTCTATAACATGAGTACATTTATCACGTCTAAGTATTTAAATGGTATCAATCCGAGACTTGTTGAAAGCACGTTAATTGCTGCAACAGATATTCTCACTCTAATTGATGGTGTCCGTTGAAATATGTGTTTAATAAAGGCTACGTTTTGCATAAGGAGCTTATAGAAATACGGGAGTACCTCGGGATCTAGGGCTATGAAGTAACGAGCAACTAGTTGACGTCGGCCATATTACCCCACCATTAACTTCCTCTTCACAAATCCTTGTGCACTTAAAAGACTAAATGTAATGTAGACATATAGAAGTGACTGAATTGACATCATAAGATGAAGTTAAATGTTTCTAAATAATTGAAGGAATTGCAATGCATTCAATTTATATATAACGTGAAACCCAATGCAATATTGACGTTTGTATTGAGATATGTTCGACCTCTTTAAAGGCAAAATGATGGGTGTTCCGGCGAAAGAGGTGGGAAATCTGGATTTTCAAAAATATTCATCATATTCTAAGTTTTAAAATGATAAATAATATTTTCCCCTTGCTGATACGGTACCGCTCAAATATTTTGCCAATTTACACTGATCTACCTTAGAAGTGCATGGTGTTAGACATTTGTTTATTTTCAAATTGTTGAATTAGGTGTAACCAAAAAGTAAATTTCAATAACACTGCTTTACATTTAAACATATCTAAACCCATGTTACGCATGAATACAAAACAGAAGGCCTGATAGCATAATTTTAAATTGTATTATTATTTTAAGAAAGACACGAGAAACATAATCAAAATCATTGGAGAACACATTCTCAAACATTAATGTTTCATTGCCAAGATGTCGAGCAACACTTATTGAGGTATATTTATCATGACAGTGATTTTGGTTAATAACCTGTGGGATAGAGCCAATAAAAGTACAGCGAGGTGTCAATCTATCATACAGATAAATGACACCTGTAATTATCATCCATCCTAGCTGATGGTATCAAGTCAACCCATATTACATTCCGATTTGGTTAATAAAAAATAATGAAGGATGGTTCTAATTGCTTTTATGTGAATCTGCATTTAGTTTATCCAAGTTGATAAATCATTGGCAACATATTAAGAATCGGCGTCTATGTCCTATCATTTCAGTTCGCAAAAGGTTGTAATTTATTCACGGTAAATTCCCTGTTCCAAAAATTAAGCAATGACATTTTGAATTCTATCTACCAAAATGTTTTGATTTTTTTTTCTTCAAAAACCTAAACAATTATTAGCAGTTAGGATAGGTTCAATTGAAAACGATGTTCACAGATTGCTCTAAAAAGTTACTTTATAGAATAATTACCGTAGAACAGTATAGGAATTCCTTTACAGTAAATGAATTACGACCTTTCCCGAACTGATTAAGACTATGTGTCCCGCCTAAATGATATATCTCTCTTAAGTTTTTGTAATCAATTTTAATTTACTAAATGCCAATGCCATGCTAATTTATAAGGAATATTTTAGAGCAACAATGTTTCTCCCGTCGATACCACTCGTGTGTTGCTCGAAAGGCATCGATAAAATCTATGGCAGCATGATGGCAGTCAACCGAATACAGGATTTCAACATTGATTTACGGTAATTGCACATCTGCTGTAGGTGAGCTCACTTCACGACCGATGTTTAAACTCGTGTGATTTTCTATATTTAAAAAATTCATGGTACAAATTTTTCCTATATAAAGTATCAGAAGATTTAATAGTCTGTTCTTTACAGGTGGTTCTTTGTCCGTGAAAGGGTATCATATTCTGGGAGGGGGTGACTACATAGGTTTAATAGTTAAAATTTTGGGCAACACTTTATATCTTTACAAGAAAATAAACAATTAATTTTATGGACAAAATAGTTAAAACAATTAAAAGCTACTCAAATGCAAAAAAGACATTCCTGAAAACTCTTTGTGGTCATAATTAATGGATGATTCATGATTACTCTTTTTCGAATATACTCTATATCAATTGTACGAATTTCACCACGGTTAGCTGTTTCGTTTAATGTAAAGGAAAACTCCGGAATATAACTTAACAGCTTTATTTATCATTTTGGTTTGGTTATCTCAAAAAATGCACCAATAAAGTGCCCTAGTACATGTGAATGTAATCCGTCTTCTAGTCTCGTTTGGTGACAAAGAGCAACATGTCGATGCACACTTCATCGAGACGCTCCTCAATCAACTACTTGATGTTATCTTTTTGTTTGGCTTTAAATCACGAAAGTGTATGGGAAATGGGTAAGGCACTTAACAAATTATCTAAACAATTCATCGAGATGTTTCAACTGTTGTAACCCTTTTGATATTGAATGCTGAAACCTGATTAAGAATAATGCAATTGAGAAAAATCATGAAAAAAAGAAAGAAAAAAAATGTACCCCAATTCCCGGGAATATAGAAATTGAAATTGTTTATTAAAATAAATGAAAATATATAGGATGAAATAAGCTCCAATTTGAATTATAAAACAGTTTCTATAATATTCAAATACATACAAAGAAAAGTAGATATCTTAGTATTCGTATGTTACTCCTCAGAAAGCAAAGAAATCGAAGCCATATCAGGATAATAGTATTAACACTTAAGTGCACAAGGGGGTCCATAAGGACCCTAGATTTCGTTTTTCGAAAACGCAACATAACATATTATTGGTAAATTGTGTTTTACAAGTCCAATTTGTTACTCACGTTTAGAAAAAAAAAACATAATAATAACATAACATAACATAACATAAACATAACATAATAATTGTGTAATTGTCGAGATAGGGGTTGGTTGCACATGTTTTGGTACAAAAAAACGGTCGTGTTTCACTTCAGAGCTGTTTTCTCAAAAGGGCAAGGTTCCTCTAATTTTGCTGGACCATCCCTCAAATATTTTGACCATTTACACTAATTTACCTTGAAAGTTAAAAAGTACTTAGTGTAAATCAAATGTTAGGTTTTACAATTGTTTTAGTAAGCCTTTCTTAATTTATAATTAGGTGTAACCAAACATGTTACTTTCAATAACGCTGGATCACCCATTGTATAACGCGTGAATACAGAACAGATTGCCTGATAGCATAATTTTTAGTTTTATTACTACTTCAAATATTTCAAGAAAGACACTAGAAACATAATCTAAATCATTGGAGAACACAATCTCAAACATTAATGTTTTTATTGCCACTATATGTCGAGCAACACTTATTGAGGTATATCTATCATGTCAGTGACTTTGGTTAATAACCTGTGGGATAGAGCCAATAAAAGTACAGCAAGGTGTCAATCTATCATACCGACACATGACACCTGTAATTATCATCCGTCTTAGCTGTTGGTATCAAGTCAACCTATACTACATTCCAATTTGGTTAATAAATAATAAATAAGAATGGTTCTAATCAGGGGCGTAGGAACCGTGTGGACAGTGGGACTTTGGCCGCACCACTTTTCAGCTAGAAAAAAGAAGAAAAATATTTTGATGCGTTTTATTTATATAGTCCTAGCAACAATAGTCTCAAAAAATAGTACATCACAAATTCATTTTTAGTAATCATTGTCCTCTGTCCTCTTATGCTTCGTTTTTTCTTTATTCGTGTTATTTTGGCAACTAATGAGTCATCAGGCACCACTTTTACCATGGGCCGCACCACTTTTATTTTCCTTCCGACGCCCCTACTACAAGTTGTAATTTCTTTTATGTGAATCTGCATTTACTTTATCCAAGCTGATCATCATTGACAACATAAGAATCGGCGTCTATGTCCTATCATTTAGACCATGTGTCCCGTCTATTACGAGGTGTCATACCTAAATGATATCTCTCTTAACATGCTTAAGTTTATGTAATCATTTTTGTAATTCACTGAATGCTACTGCCATACTAATTTACATGTATATAGTATTATAGAGCAACAATGTTTCTCCCGTCAATACCGCTCGTGTGTTGCTCAAAAGGCATCAATAAAATCTATACAGGATTTCAGCATTGATTTACGGTAATTGCCCATCTGTCGCAGATGGGCTGACTTTACGACTAAAAGTAGTAAAATATAAACTCATGTGATTTTCTATAAATTTAAAAAATCACCATACAAATGTTTCTTGAAAAGTCATAATTGATAGATATTTTTTTAGCTTTTTCGAATATTCTCTATATCAATTTTACAAATTTCACCACAGTTAGCTAATTAATTTAACGTTAAGAAAAACTCCGAAACATAACTTAGCAACTTTATTTATCATTTGGTTTCATTATCTCAAAAAGTATGCCCAAATAAATGACTTAAGAGAAACTGTTAAGGATTTGGCCATAAAGTGCTCTAGCTCTAGTACATGTTAAAAGATGTAATCCGTCTTCTAGTCTAGTTTACTGACAAGGAGCAACATGTCAATACACACTTTGTCGAGACGCTTTATCATTGATGCTATACTCTGTTCTGCTTTTATTTGATCACGAAAGTGTAAACGGAAATGGGTAATTCGCCTAACAAATTATCTCAACAATTCATTGAGATGTTTCAACTCCTGTAACTGATTTGATATTAAATGTTGGTTGGAACCTAATTGAGAACCCTACAATTTAGAGAATAAAAGAAAAGGAAAACACGTACCTCGACCTGGGAATATAGAAATTGAACTTGCTTATTAAAACAAATAAAATATCTGGGATAAAATAAGCTCTAATTTGGTTTGCTATGAATTATACACAAATTGTACCTGTCACATAAAACATTCTCTATAATATTAATATATATTTAGAATAAAGTGAATATCTCGTCAATCGAGATATTCACTTTTTACTTATTTATTTATCGTTTGTTGCTCCTCTGGAGACAGATAAATTGAAGCCATGTCACGGTAAAGTATTGATTACTTTATGTTAGTTTTAAATATACATCTGTTATGGTAACTTTACTTTAAAATATCCCCGGCTGCTATCCTATATTCCCGACAAAAGATGAACATGGTTCTGCATCTAAAATATTATCTATCAAAATATTTGCCAGATGTAACTTTGTACCTACAGAGCAACAAATACTCCATTTCCAATTGATGTCACTTGTATGTCGATAAACACATCGATGACAGTCCATACCACTCGAGTCAACTATCAGTATGAACATCGATTTACTTTAGATATGGTGATTTGACATCTGCTGTCAAGTGAATATTTTGAAATTTCGTAATGCCATGGAAAAAGAGAAGATCTTTGTTGCAAAAATGATTTGTATATTTTGGCTCTTTTAAGAAATAAATAAATCAGTGATCGCATGCAGAAAAATACTAGTTAGTTAGTTAGTTAGTTAAACTTGCTTGTATTTGGGTGTAGGATTGGGGTAATGCTCTAGAAAACTATGACTCTATACTCTTAGTTTATAATACAGGAAAGTTGTAATCAGTATAATTTTAGAAACACGCCTTAAGATCAAAAGTTTATACGGAAATAATAGTTAGTATGACTTTAGAAATAACCCTTTGATATCAAAAATTGTCTTCCAAAATTCGCTCCTGCATCTAGGCATTTTAATACCTACTTGTGTAATAAAACATATTACCGTTTGTTTTTAGTGTTCCACCAAACTGTCGTTAAGGTTATAGTAATAGATACAAAAAATCATGTACAAAACGTACGTGATAAAGGTATTCTACAGACACATAATTTTGGGAGCGCACAGGGTCTGTTAAGCAGGCAGTAGAAAGTGTTGTTATGTTGATGGCAGTACCATATTTAAAGATTTTTCTGTGTTTAACCCTTATCCTCCTAAGCTATTTTTTGTAACACGCCCCCTAATATTTTTGGAACGGAACTTGGTTTTGCTATTAATAGATAGGTATGACCCTTCCCTATCCAACGATACCAAGATCATCAAAATCGGTCAAGGCGTTACGTAATTATGACGTCATAAAGTACTTTCGAATTGGAAAATCAGGCAAAATTCCATAATGGCAAAAATGGCCACAAAAATCAAAATTTTGCTATAAAAGTTCTAAATAACGGATTCTTGTCCGGTTTTTTTTTTGCTAATTATGAAGGGAAATGATGATTCTAACATGCCTTGTAAGTTTGAGTCTTATAGAGTCTTATGTTTTTCGAAATGGCGACTTAGAAATGTCTAGGATTTCACCCCCCCCCCCTACACCCCAACTTTGACGGCCTACCCTAACCCAACCTACCTTACATGGTACCCTTACTTTTTTCATCAAAATGACCGCAAATGATGTAAAAGAGATTACCCAAATGCCTGGGGCCGGTTTCTTTTGTGTCTTTATGGCGGGG
>JXSR01S073619.1:35132-47261 GCA_000969725.1 Ophiothrix spiculata
TATGATAGAGTACACTTCAAAGGTAACGTTTCTGATGAAATTAGAAATTCAACCTTGGACGTAATTTTTGACTATGCTCAGCTTCAATGGCATGTATCTCGTAATTTACTATGCCGGTATTAAGGTACCTTTCGATATGACGGGTCACATAAGTGGTACTTCTTACTATATTTATTTTTACGCTTTTCGCGCTCAGCTCATCTTGCGCAAAAATACATGTATATACCTCCGCACATAAAAATCTATATCTATATGAGCGCGAAAATATTGGCATTTACAGTATACCGCAAAGCATGAAAATTTCGCTAGTATCACAATTCGCTAAATTAAAATGCCACTAAAATTATTGTTAACATAGCATTGATAGCAAGATGATTCAAATTAGTGAAATTAAAATGCACCCAAAAAGTGAGGGTTTCCAAATTCCATACCGCAAAATTAAAGTGCTTTACAGTATACTTTTCTGTGGCAATTCTCATAAACTTACCTGTGCTTGAAGTACAGCAAGCAAGCTGTAATATTCTGTTAATTCTTGCTGTAAGGCTGCACAAAATTACAGAGCGCGAAAATATTGGCGTTTACAGATACTTTTCTGTGGCGATGCTCATAAACTTACCTGTGCTTGAAGTACAGCAAGCAATCTGTAATATTCTGTTAATTCTTGCTGTAAGGCTGCACAAAATTACAGAGCGCTAAAATATTGGTGTTTACAGCATACTTTTCTGTGGCAATTCTCATAAACTTACCTGTGCTTGAAGTACAGCAAGCAAGCTGTAATATTCTGTTAATTCTTGCTGTAAAGCTGCACAAAATTACAGAGCGCGAAAATATTGGTGTTTACAGTATACTTTTCTGTGGCAATTCTCATAAACTTACCTGTGCTTGAAGTACAGCAAGCAAGCTGTAATATTCTGTTAATTCTTGCTGTAAAGCTGCACAAAATTACAGAGCGCGAAAATATTGGTGTTTACAGTATACTTTTCTGTGGCAATTCTCATATAAACTTACCTGTGCTTGAAGTACAGCAAGCAATCTGTAATATTCTGTTAATTCCTGCTGTAAGGCTGCACAAAAACTCTACAAAAGATAACAAATTGGATGTAACAAAAATAACTAAATATATGGAGGCATATATGCTTGATATTAACATATATGTGATGGCTCACCCCGAAAGGGGGGATTTTACAGATGATATCGATTTTGATTTTATCATTTCATCTGTTGTAGCATTTTCTAAGCTTTAAAATGACACCTTACTTGTTGAAGTTGATCAAGGCAATCAAATTTTACAACATAAAATCTGCTGGAAATTCTTATTATTTTCTTTATTTTTTGCTGCCTATTTTCACCAGTTTCTCGAAAAGTGTTTTGTCGCAAAGTCCCCCTTTTCGGGGTGAGTCATCACATATGGTAACCAGGGGACAGAAATATTTAGTCAACCAAATCTGAGATTAAGTTTGTGTTGATTGGTTCTAGATGGTGGTAGCCAATGATGGAATTCATCAAATTTCATGAGTCGGACTAACCGCAAAGTCAATGTGTCAATGTGTAAATGACAAATGCGCGCATTGTGTTTGCGTATAAATAAGGCGCATTCTTATGCTTAGATACCATGCGCACGTTTTGTAAAAATCATGCCACTGTCCAATAACGGATTTTGTAACACTGCCATCTGTTAGTGAAAATTTACACCGCAATTGTCTTTAAAAGATGCTTAAATACCAACTGTAACTTATATTTATGAGTTTTATGCAGTTCTAAGAATCAAATCCCTAGGGGATGGTAACCAACCCATCCCTTTCAGTAAATGAAGTAGGGATAGTCAACTAATCAATTATATTGATCATGCAACCTTTAACCCTGTTTACTTACTTGACCTATGACCCCAAATGCTTTATCCTGACTCCTGTTGTCAATATACTTTCTGACTTTGATGAAGAGCCATCCAAGTTCACTCAACTTATGTGTCAGATCCCGTTTAGGCTTGGAAACCACGACCTGTAATAGAAATGTTAATTATATTATATTTCCGCACAAAACATTTATTCAGCCATATCTTAAAAGGTGTTTATTCGATTTTCATCATTTTTGACAGTCTGTATTGTATAATTATCGAACTAACCAACCCAGAATTGCATTCATTGCATTTGAAAAATATGGCGTTTAATGCGCATTACTACTTTCGTCTGCATATAAAAAAATTACATTTCTGCGCATTTGTTTTAAACCTTACAACATGAAATATTTTATCCGGTTACAAGGTAATAATGAGGTTATGAAAAATTGATACGTAACATATAATGATATATATAAATTTATATATGGCCCATGAAATCAGCCATTTCTATGGCAATGGAAGATTAAATATTAAAACAAATGGCGATTTATTCATATTGAATAGAATAGTTACCTATACTAGTATGAATCTTTATATGAATTTAAGTCGTTTATTATAAAAAAAAAATGATGTTTTTGAACGTTTCCAATTATCAGGCCTGTGAGTGAGGCTTCCCAAAAAAAGCGGAAAAATGGGAGTTTCAAACTTATGGTCCGCATGTCGGAGAACTCATCATCATGATCATGATGATTGTCAATGGCAAATATCACATGAATCAAGGTCCATTTCCATGTATTTATTATGTTATAACACCGTTAGGTTTGTCATGTTGCGATCTTGGAACTGTTAACTATCTTGTACTTTTGTTGCACAGACATTCTTGCCAGAAATATTAATGTCACAATTCGAAAATGAAAGTACAAAAAAAGATTCGCACACTCACGCTAACACAGAGCCCTGTACAGAAGCTATGAGGCATGAACTTTGCTAACGTACAATGAGAATACCAGGTCAAAGTTGGCGACACCAAATCTTAGCCTCATTTAACAGGCAGTTAAAACTGCCTAAATAGCGGAAAAATGGGGGGGGGGAAGCAGTATGAAGAAAATATGGGGAAAAGCGGAAAGCGATCATACGAAAAAAGAAAGCGGAAATTAAAATCGGCAGGAGATATAAAAATAGCGGATTTCCGATAAAAAGCGGAGATTTCACAGGCCTGAATTATGCGGAAATACTTATGAGCGGGAGTGTACGTGGATGTACATTCCAAGCTCCAATATGTCAGTCTTTCACACAACACCAAAATAAAATCCTACCTCTGGATTAATACGGAAGGCATCTTCAGTATGGCTAAACTTGACAACATGGCCATCGATTCCTTGGAAGTTGTACACAAGATCTCGCACTAATACCGCTTCAGCAATTTCAGAATCTGTATGATAAAATAAAATTATCACTTGTTTCGGTAACGGTTAGACCAATAATGCTAACCAGAATGATACTCATAAAATACCATATTCACTGGTCCATTTCAGTTTGGGAAAGGTCATAATTCATTCACGGTAAACCGTAAATTCCTATACTGTAGATTAAAGCAACCTATGAACTTCGGAGAGTATTTTAGAGCATTTTCTTGTTGAAAATTTTTCACCCCCCCCCAAAAAAAAAATAGCAGATAGAATACAAAATTTCATCACAAATGCTCTAAAATGTTCTCCGATGTTTATAGATTGCTCTAAACCTCAACATGATGATGTTATGTATTTTTGGCATTTTTTTAAAAAAACTAAGATAAAAATCAAAAAAATTGAGAAAACCCTGCCTAGACATTTGTTTCTAAATTCCAAAAAGCAAAAAATTCAACATTTCACAAATGCAAATTTTAGTTAAGCTTTCCAGAAATTTTTGGGGCAAAATATATGGTTTTTGGCATTTTTTTACCAAAATTGACATTTTTGGTCAAAAACTGATAACATCATCATGTTCAAGGTAAAAACCTGTTTCTAATAATTTATACTTTTATATAGTTTATGCAATTAGTTTCAGAGTATGAGTACAAAAACACTTCCTAAATTCAGATTAAGTCAAATTAGCTCAGATGGAATCATTTTGAAGCTGTGATAACACAAGCAACACGCTTTTCAACTCACGCCAGCCACCCGAGGGTCGTGACCATGTACACGCAAACTGACATGTTATTATATAGCCCAGATATGAATTTAATTTGGCGATTCGTTGTTTGAACACAATCTGACTCAATTCACACTTCTCAAATGCACATTAATGCACATCAGATTACACTGATGCTCTTGTGTGGAGTGCTAAACTCTGAACAGCTTTTACAAGGAGTTTGGTCCAATAACTCATAACAAGGCCAAGTAAAACTATATGTTTCTTTTCAGTAACCCTTCCTTCCCAAAAATGCACCCGAAAAATGCAATAATAATATTAATAATAATAATAATATCGGCATTTATATTGCGCCTTTTCCAGTGGATACAAAGTGCTGGCCATTATTATTACGCCGTAACAAGGGAATCGTCAGAACCATTTCGCCTTAAACTAGACCATTTGCGGCCAATGACCAAAGGCGCAGACCTATCAGCACTTATCAGGTTGTGATATTCCCCCCCAAACAGCTCCCCAATATGCTCGGGTTGACGAGGCAAGTGTGATAAAGTGATTTGCCAAGGTTCACAACACGTTGGCACTAGCGGGGCTCGAAATGCAAATGTTATCACTTTTCTGAAAAAATAAAATATTTCTTCACCGCCCCAGTTTTCGCATGTCGAGAGATGGCCTCCTTACGGCATTTATTTTGAGAGTTGATGACGTCCACCCGCCGCGCAATCTTTCATGTAATCAGATATCCTGAAAATACACAGTGAGATCATAGTCTTCTAAAAGAAACTTAAAATCAATGTTTTCAACAGAGCTAGTCATATCTTTCATTCAAAAAATGTGTTTAAAAGTGTATATTTGATGTTTTTGTAAGCAATATAATTTGTGGATAAAATAAAATATTTTCTCTTCCTTCCATCCCAATATTTTGAAAGCATAACATTTTTTGCTAAAATAAAATTTGTTCCCTTCCTTCTTTCTCAATGTTTTCAAATCATGTTACCGGAAACAAATAATTAATTTTACTTGGCCCAAGATATAAAATTTCTGAAAATTTTATGCAAAATCCATGTAGGCCTATCACAAAAAGAAAAACATTTCAAAATCATACCTTTATCTGTTTCGGCAAACCTCTGACTTTGGTGGGTGTTTCTAGATATTCCTCGTGTTGTATCAGACAATAACATCCTCGCTAACCTGGACCCTGTGGTTTGGTCGGCAAATGTGACCCCATATTGACCTGGGGCCGATCTCGCTGCTGCAGGGGTTATGCCGTGCATGCCTGGGGTACTGATATATCTGAAAAATGAGATGATGAGATATTAATATTCTAGCCAACTTTGTCCCTGTGGTTTGGTCACATGGTCAGATAATATGACCCCATATAGGAATATTGACCCAGTGCTGATCTGGCTAATGCAGGAGTGGTGGCAGTCATAGTATACGTAGCATAAAGAATTGAAAAATGTTGAAACGCCATGCTGCAACAGCCTCAACTGACACTGTGAAACCTCACCTACTAGTGGACATAACAATGCTTTAAATATATACAATCCACTTATTTTTGAACTCAAAACAAACAATATGGCTATATATATATATTTTACTTGGGCTTTCAAGCAATGGAATTCAAGGATTCTTGTCAACAAAGTGATAACAAAATATGCATATTCACCCTTGTGCATGTGTTACAGAGCCAGTGTAGTTACTGATGCTACTAATACCACTACCTGAAAAATACAACAACGCAAAATGAGACATGTTCTACAATCTATTCATTAACACAAATTCTTCCATTTGCACGGATTGTACATCAGGATAAATTTTCATACCTGTATCTATATATGAAGAGTTTGTTTCCAAAAGGGCCTAAATCCATCTGAGTACTTTTTGAGAAAACCAGCAAAAAGTTTTTTCTTGTTGCGCAAAATTACTTTTCAAGTTTTTGCTGCTTTACATTTTAGGATTTGGTCCTCTAACTAAAGTGACAACACTCGAGGAAATCAGAACTTCATTTTTCATTTTTTATGTAAAGCTTTATTTTCACTAGGCGGTGGATTTAGGCCCTTTTGGAAACAAACTGAGATTTTGTGCACTGGCAAGCTAAATTAAAGCAAGTTCTGGGGAAAATAGTTTGGTTTCATGAAATTACTACTATAGTACTACATCATGGCACCAATAACTACATTTTTACCCAAAGTTGATTTTTGTTCTTTTTAGGGATGCTTTCTTCATTTAGAGTTTATTTCCAAAAGGGTCTAAATCCATCTGAAAATCAGCAAACGGATAATTTCTTGTCATGTTTAATTTATTTTTGAGTTTTTACTGCTTCACAAGTTAGGGATAGGTCCTCTCACTACAGTGACATCATTTATGGAAATCAAAACTTTATTGCTTATTTTTTTATTGAGAGATTTGTTTACACTCAAAAATGGAATTAGGCCCTTTTGGAAACAAACTGTAGTGGATTTAGGCCCTTTTTGAAACAAACACATATTGTTGTGTACTGGTAAACTCTATGAAAGTAACTTTTGGGGAAAATGGCTTGGTTCCATTAAACTACTACTATAGTTCTACACTATGGCACCAATAACTCAAATTTGACCAAAAGTGGATTAAGGCCCTTTTGGAAACAAACTCTTCATATGTCGTTGTTGGCAAAACTCCGCATTAGATACAAAAGTGGTCAGTTACTTTTATCATTTTCTAAACATATACAGGTTTAACATCTTTTTTTTTTCTGTGTCAAACACAGGTGAAACAGCAGTCACATTATGATTTCATACACAGTATTTATCATATCGATCTGAGCGTTGCAATTACTCCACCCATTTCCATATATGTATTGCGCATTACCAAATATGTCACATTGACATCATAGTTTAGATGATTCAAAGTATACCCTTCAACTCTCATACACAGACTGGTCTTTACTTACCAATACCACTACTCATTGTATGGTGCGTTTGCTATGGTTGTGGCACCATATGGATCCGATATGGACTCCTCTGTGTTTTCGGCAGTGGTACGTCTCAATGAAAATAGTCTGGATGATTTAAAGTGTCCCTTTCAACTCTCAAACACTGACTGGTCTTGAAAGTACTTACCAATACCACTACTCATTGTATGGTGTGTTTGCTGTATAGTTGTGGCACCGTATGGATCCGATATGGAGTCCTCTGTATTTTCTGCGGTAGTAGGTCTGGATGGAAATGGTGTTGATGTTGCCATGCGTGGCAAACCTTGCCAAAATACACCGGTTTTGTCAAAAGTCTACATGCAAAATAATAAAAATAAATGAACACATTACTTAATACAAATGATGCAGGACGTGAAATAAATTGCCTGTTTACCCCAGATTTTATAGGGTATTCTTCCGTGGTATCGCCCATATTTTTCAATGCGTAAATAAAAAGAAAAGCATTTTTTTTAAATAATCAGAATATCTTTGCAAAAATTTACACACAAATGGCTCAAATTGAGAAAGAACTAATGTGCAATATATCGTTCTTTGATGGTGTTGTGCAGGACTATCCTGTGTTTCATAAATCCTAACTGTGTACCTCAGATGGATTTACCAGATAAAAGATCAAACAAAGCTCCTAGATATTATTTGATACAAAAAAGAGAAACAATTTCATCAAAAATAATTTGTTTGGCCATCACAGGTGTAGAAACAAGATTTTTTTAGTTTTCAAACTAGAAACACTGTTTTCACACCACTTTTTTTCGCCGGCGACAAAAATTAAAGTAGGTAAAGAATTACAATTTTCTCCAACATTCCTCAAAATCATGGAAAACTACTTGTAGGATATATTACTATAAGCATGTTCTATTGATTAAAGTAAAAAAATATGTTGATAAAAAATTATTGGGAAGAATCTAGGCCAGTCCCTTTAAATAAAGTTTTAGTTCAATCTAAAATAAATAGTAGATATTTTGGTCTTTAATACTAAAGAATCATACCCCTGTTTTACATACATATCTCACTGGTTGGGTTTAAATCTATTAGTAATTGAATCGGCATTGTTAACTCTGCAGGTTGAAGATTGAGACAGGGCCATGAAACTCCTATTCAGAGCCAATGGACAAAATGTGTACCCGCCACGAACAGGTCACGCAGAGGTCACGTACAGAAAGAACTGATCTATTACTCGAATTTGTATACTCGCCATTCAATCTGTACAAATCAAACGCTTTACTAGTATTAGTGACAACGCAACGACTGTTAAAGAGATATACATCACCTTGTGGAATGTCGTAAACAACTTCGGATAAACGCGCAGATAACAATAGGGATAACCCTAGTACAGGGTGTCCCAATAAACATTGTGCATGAAACCGGCGCTAATTTTCTCAGAAATTAGGCACTCCAGCGACCTCAAAAGTGTATATTCTAAAGCTCATAGTTTTGTTCATCATCGCTGTAAATATCAAGAAAATCGATCAAGGCAAACCAGAGATATCGATGATTTTGTCAGCTTGTATCATTTTCCTCCTGCACAATGAGAATCATGTGGTTATGCCTGTAATCAGAGGGCATGAAAAGGGGTTTATGCGAAATCATTGATTGAGAAATTTACTGTAAATATTTCTCATGCTGTTAGAGTCAAAGATAATCAACAGCCAATGGAGACAGATTGACGGATGTGCAGCATGTTAATGACCAGAAAAAAATAAAATGAAGTGAAAAACGACCAATAACATGACTTTAAAGAATATCAGAATAGAAACTAAATATAAAACAACGCAACTGTTAAAACACTAATGATACAAATATCATGTGAGTGATTTATGTTTTTATTGTTTCATATTAAGAAACAACATTATTTTGGTGATGTTAGAATTTTTAGAAGCAATGAGAGCAGCCAGATCTATTAAAAGATTTTTGATGAAAAGATTTCGTAGAGGTTTTCCCTTTTCTGAACAATTGTCATAGTATTAATTTAATACTAACCTTGTGATGGACTCACTGCTTTTGACCTGAAATAAGAACTAAGACAACTATCTGTTCTTTTTTTTTTAATTTTTGGTTTTAGGTGCAAATATTTAAAAATATAAATATCATTTACTATGTTAGATTAAGTTTTCAGTTTCCAAAAGAAGAAAAAGAAACCAGCATTTTATTCCCTTAGCATATAAACAATATATAGGAAACATTGATTAATTTTGCCAATAAACCTATTTTTACTGTCTTTGTGTATTTTTTCAAATAGAAAAATCATATATAACGTAGGGAAAATTATAAAAATTAAAAAAAGGAACATTTCCAAAGTCGCTTCATATGATCATCTTTTAAAGAATATTGGCGAAACATATGCAGTGACTTTGTCACTCTAAACTATTCAACCGTTAATGTTGTAAAGCTCTTTCGATGTTCTTTGTGAACATGCTTAACCACAGGAATCCCATTGTGCAGAAGGAAAATGATACAAGCAGACAAAATATATGATATCTCTAGTTTGCATCAATGGATTTTCTTGAAATTTTCAACGATGATTAACAAAACTATGGGCTTTATATATGTATAACTTTGAAGTCGCTGGTGGGCCTAACTTCTGAGAAAATAAGCGCCGTTTCCATGCACAATGTTTATTGGGACACCCTGTATGTGCATAATGAAGGTTATTTGTGACGTAGCACGGTACATCACTTACATATATAGACTAGATTTGCTACAATAAAAGGATTACTTAGGCTGCCATAATCAGGTGGTTATGGTAGCAAATCAACCTTTCAGGGTAGGCACACTTTTTAGCCTATGAGTTTCACTTCCCATTCTCTATTTTCCCTGATTAAGACTGGCAAGGGCTACCACTGGAGGCACATCTTATTAGGAAATGTCCAAATTTACAATGGTAAAGGTAAAAGGGACGGTTGGTATCTGTAAAAGGTCGGAGTGCATACAAGTGATTGGGCATTGCCACACCTTCCCCGCGAGTCTGTTACCCTCCCGGCATTAAAAAAAATGATGGTACCCATTTGACACCTGGTGGAGAAGAGCACATGAGGGTAAGTATATTGCTCAGTGACCTCAAGGACAATACACATGCCATTTACCACATTCACACCCCAGATGATAAGTGCCCCATGATTAAGAGTCGGGGGAAATCATACATTCATTCATTCATTACTGGTTTCATTACTGGTTTATTAAAATCACCATCGCAGCCAAAGGCTGAATTGCAGCAATTAAAAAACATATAAACATATATAATAAATTAAACATTTAAAACAATATAAAATATAAAATATTAAGACACATATCAAGATGAATATTCACTGCCTGAATTGCACATAAGGAATTGTATTAAAAAGCTGTTAAAAAGCAGAGGAACATATTACAAAGTGGTATTCAATAATTGCACAAAGTATGGAATAGGGCTATTGAGATAACGTTTGGTAGACCACTTTGGGATTGAGAGTTTTGAACCAGATCTGAGATTAAGTTTGTGTTGATTGGCTCTAGATGGTGGTAGCCAATGGCGAAATTCATCAGATTGCATGAGTGAAGTTGCAAAAGATTCACATAACTTATCACGACGTGATTTAAGTGTAGTTAAATTGCACAATTCCAAAGCATCAACATATGTTGAATACAAGTTACCCAACATTATTCTACAACACCTTTTTTGGATTCTCTCCAAGGAGTCAGACTCTGTCTCTGTAAGCCCTGAATGCCAAACAGGTGCCGCATACTCGGTAAGTGGGCGAATGTAACCCACATAGATTGTGATGAGATCTGTCAAAGAAAGCCCAAATTTCTTCAGAATTTTAAGCATGTGCAGACGACCATTGGCTCGTTTCAAAATCTCTTTTACCTGCAAACCCCATTTAAGATCAGACTGAATGTGAAGGCCCAAAATCTTGACAGAGTCTGTTACCTGGAGAGTTTCATTGCACAAAGACAAAGGCTCATGGCATGGTTTGTTTTTGATAAACGAGATATACATGGCCATGCATTTCAGTGGATTCAATTGCATATGATTAAGATTAGCCCACTGTTCAAGTTCACTGAGTTCATGTTGCATACTGCTGTCTGAGTTTTTATCAGACATTTCAATGAGGGTCATATCGTCCACATATTTCAATGTCACCAGATTGTCTGAAACTGCGGCATCATTACCCATAGCTAAAAAGCCGACAGGACCAAATCTTGTTCCCTGTGGAACACCAGCTTTCAACGTCGCAAAATCGGATAAGGTACCACTGTATCTGACACACTGAACACGCTCCGTTAAAAAGCTGCAGATCCAGGGTACAATACATGGTCTTGCACCTAGAGAGAGCAATTTGCGAATGACAATGTTATGGTCAACCCGATCAAAGGCCTTGCTGTAGTCTGTGATTACAACAGTGGAGATACTACCTGGTCTTTCAGCATGTTTATACAATTCATTTACCATGTGCACTAAGTAATGATTTGTAGATCTACCTGGGCGATTGCCATACTGATTATTGTCTAGATGGGGCTCAATATCATCAAATAACCATTTCACAATAAAACCCTCAGCCAGCTTGGCAAAATGATCTGTTAATGAGACTGGGCGCAACTTGTTCCAAACTGCTGGCTTGGTCTTTGGCAGGGGAACAACTGTTGCTTTTTTCCACTGCTCTGGAACTATACTTTGCTGAAAGGAAGCATTTAAAATTTCAGTAAGCGGAAAACTAATCTCGTAAGCAAACTCCCACTAGGCCACGTCTGACCAGCAAAGAAAAAACGCAGAATGTGCTTTGCAGATACACTGCAAGCTACTTCCTTTTCCCTTAGAGAAATCCTGCAGAAATACGCAGGCGACAAATGCTCTTTCATAACTTAAGGCCGTATCTACTGTATCAAACATATGCACATACAAATTATTTGCATGATAATGAATTGAAGTGAAATTGCATGTTTAATTTCTCGTTATGTTGGCTGTTCAGTTGGTTAGTTCTTGGGACTGTTAAACATGAGATATTGATCGTTTCGCATTCGAGTCCAGCTGGAGCTGAGTATGCGAAAACTGTATATTCTATGAGGGTGTGAATTGCTCAAGGTAGGGTCGCAGTAAGCCCTTTGGAACTAGGGAGTCCAGGTAGTGATTTAACCCAATGATTAGAACTAATTGTCTATTCTCTGTAAAGTGTACAGAGGCCGCATGGAATTACAAGTCAGGGGAGACGTAGTGCAC
>JXSR01S073619.1:47311-61773 GCA_000969725.1 Ophiothrix spiculata
CAGAGGCCGCATGGAATTACAAGTCAGGGGAGACGTAGTGCACTATAAATCACCTGCACTTTTTTTAATGGAAGTATCTGCTATGCTTTATAAATGCACATACTGCATTTTTACTTTGTTGGGCAGACATATGCTTTAAGGCTGGGGTAGACCTTCAACTACCATGAAATGTTTTTGTACTCTTGAACTAATTGCATAAACCATATAAAAGTATACATTTTTAGAAGCGGATTTTTACCCTGAACATACTGGTGATATTGGTTTTTGACCAAAAATGTCGATTTTGGCAAAAAATGCCCAAAACCGTATTTTTTTGCCCCAAAAATTTCTGGAAAGCCTAACTCAAAATTGCATTCATGAAATTTTAAACTTTTGTGCTTTTTGGAATTTAGAAACAAATGTCTAGGAAAGGTTTTCTCAGATTTTTGATAATTTTATCTTACTTTTTGAAAAATTGCCAAAAATAGGCCAAAAATTGCCATTTTGGTGGCAGCGGTGGGATTTTTTGACCTTTTTTGGCATTTATTTAAAAACTAAGATACAAATTTTAAAAAATAGACATTTGTTTCTAAATTCCAAAAAGCAAAACAGTTCAAAATTTCATGAATGCAAATTTAAGTTAGGCTTTCCAGAAATTTGTGGGGCAAAAAATCTGTTGTTTTTTTTGGCATTTTTTGCCAAATTCGAGTATTTTTGGTCAAAAACTGATATCATCATCATGTTCAGGGTAAAAAAAAATGTATTCTTTAATATACTTTATAAATGCAATTAGTTTGAAAGTTTTAGTACAAAAACTGTTTAGACCATTTGAAGGTCTACCCCAGCCTTGGAATGGAATCATGAAAATCTGTCTTTTGACTTGCTTTATTGATCCAAAAAGAAGTTGATGATGAAATTATATGAAACACAATTAATTTAAGAAAATAATCAAAAAGCAAATTTCAGAACACACACCTTATTTCCTCCATGCCGCTTGCTGTCTGCCAATGTCATCAATACATAGAGAATGGCCCACTTATTCTTCAACTCAGACTGGAAGACGAGACAAACAAAGATATAAAGAAAAAATAATTCAATTTATCAAAAAGATTCACATTTCCCTGTATAAATTAGGGCTCATGTCAACATGTCGACAAAGAACATATTGCGACATGTCGACAGAACCGAGTCCCGTCATGACATAAACCATATTATGTAAACAAGCATTAAGAAGAGACAGAAGACTGGTATACTTTGATCAACACCAAACAGGTGGGCCTCTTCACATCGTGAATTGATACAGATAAGCGTGCGCATAGCTGAACACACAACTGCAGGAGATGCAGCGCACATTTTATGTGTGACTCGCGCATCAGTATCTACGGCCCGTGTAAGTGGGATTATGTTGACTTGCGGATGAAGAAAAGCCTCATGATTCCCGCCTATTTAGTGTTGATCAAAGTATAGTGAAGGAAATAACAAATCAAATATTGCAAAACAACTTTTCTTTTTCTATCTTATGATAAACAATAAGAACTCAAGCTGTAGATGATTTACATATACTCATGTTTGGTAATGACTGCCAAGCACCAAATATTGAGAAAATGATGATCAAAACCTTCAAAAACATCAAAGGTATTTAGGAGAACTTTGGCATGATATCAGGCATATTTAAGTTATGTTATTATTTGAAATATATAATTATACATATAGCAATATATATATATACTCTGTATGGAAATATTTGAAGAAAGTTCCCCCCACTAAGAATTCATGTACCCCCTTATCTATTTTGTATGATGATACTGTTTTATCATGTAATGAAAATATATCAAATGGGTTTAATAAGTATTTTGCTAATGTAGCATCAAAGTTAATCAGTGGTAGTAATGTGAATTGTAATGGCAGTAATGTAACAGTATGTACAACGAATTCTCGTATGAAACTTGATTTACCTTTAATAACAAGAGAATTTGTGGATAAAGAAATCTGTAAGATGTGCGTCAAGAAAGCTACTGGGCTTGATGATATTAGCTGTAAAATTTTAACTACAATTACACTCGTGTCAAGTAAAACGCAGTTATTAATCTATAAATAAATTGATATGATTTTGATCCTACATGTAATTATCCCAAATCTCTCACATGTGGTGTGTTAAGAATCCAGCGATTTTGTCACTGTAACATCACTCGACACACAGTCTTTACACTAATTGTACGTTAAAATTTCAAGACTACGTATCGAGCGATATTGCAGTGATAACATCACTTGACTCTGAACAAACCATATATTACTCACCTTGGATTTGAGTTTGGTATACAGTTCAGAAAACTTGGCTGCATCCCTGTCTCTGTTTTGATTTGCAACTGTATCGGAATAATAAAACAATGAGAAGAATGCGAGACAAAGCAAGGATTCAACTACAGTTTAAAAAGAAAATGATGGCGACAAAACAGGACAATATTTTTGGGTTTTTTTACTGCAAACCAAGATTAATTATACATTATACAATTTTCCTAAAATATAAAGTATTTGAAGAAAAAATAGATCTTCTTATCTTCAAGATTTGAACAACTTGATATATAGAAACACTTTCTTTCTGAAAATACAATATCGCTAAACCAGAAGTAGAAGACCAAAACAACACATTGTGCTGATAGATGTTCAGTTCGATGGTCTTAATTGTTTGAACACCACGTAAAAGAATTTTATACAATTTTAAAGAAAAAACTGACGGCATATTTATGTAGAAAAAACTTGAATGTGCTTAAATTTTTGTTGTGAAAATTTGAGCGTAAGTATTCAAGAAAAGAAGTTAAAGAGAGCAACATTTTACCTAGCCTCACAATGACAGTTCTAACGTACACTGGGGTGTACAGGGTGTATGTGGCAAGTATCGCTAGATTAAATGGATTTTTTTACGAATGGTAGACTAGCTTGAGTAGTGTAGTCATTTCTAGAGAGTTTTATTGACAACATTTTATTTATTTTGATTTTGTTTTATTTTGGCGACATGACTACAAGCACGAACAGGCAGGCCTGACATAAGGCCAAAAAAAATAAATTGTTATGTTGCCCTCAGCGACCGACCCTATTCAAAAATTTATAAAAAAAATATTAGGGTCGGGAAAGCACCCAATTATGCTAAGATTGGGTGTTTTTTGAGAAAATATTTTGAAAATAGTGGAAAATGCACCCAAATTTGGAACTTTGGGTGCTTTAAAAAAAAAATTATTAAAAAAAAAATTATTTTCCGACCGACCGACCCAATTTTTCAGAAATCCCACTTGAGGGCAACACAACAATTAACCTTTTTTGGCCTAACAACAGACAGGCCTGAATTCAGGCTCTGGCCTGAAAACTGGCATCCGTACATGAACAAAAACAGCCCAGTGCTGGTGCCAGTCAAATTTAGTTCATGAAAATAAAAAAAAATAAAAAAAGGCCTGTTGGGTGTCCAAATTTTTTGCCTGAGAGGGCAACACAACTATTTTTAATTTTTGGCCTTATTTGAAAATAGCCAATCATGTTTGCCATGCCAAGTATGCTTGAGTACGTCTGTATCCATAATGGCATAGTCAGAGGTGGCTTTATAAAATCCCTATTTATCTATCTATATTGACGTTCGATAGTCTACAACAGTCACTGTGGCACCGCATTGATGACTGCAACCCCAGTCCGAGGGGGAGGGGGGTGTTACTTTGATGTATATATGATATTTTCTTACTAATAGTGGCTATTGTTTTTTTGTTGAAAGTGGACATAAGTTGAAGATCAACTCATCAAATTTCAGCTTAAGAAACCAATATCTTCCAAATGTCAATTTTTTTTTGCAAAATATCTTTTCTTATTGTTCATTAGGCTAAAATGTACTTAATAAAAAATAACCATATGCCCAACTATGTTCATAAGATGTCCTTATTTGGCTCAAAAAGTAACATTTTCAGGATTTTAACCAACTTAAGAAAGATTTTTTCAACAAAATTTTTTGCCAGGATGATGCTCAAGTTAGAGGTCTGTAAGAACCTGCCAAAAACTCATGAAAAATAATGGTCTCTAGAAGCCGTTTTGCATTTTGCAAATCAGCTCTTCATATAAGGGATGTGCTGCCAAATGGTTATAGTTTATTATTAGTGGTGGGCTATACAGGGTGAAAAAATGGTGATGTTTCAGATTAATGAGAGTAAAAGCTCATAAGATGCAGCTTGTGCTCCTGAACAATTTGACACCATTTTCAAAGAAATCGGTCAAAATTTGAGGGGGTGCCGGCCAAAAAACGGTGTTTAAGTTGGGGGGTCATGACCCCCACCAGTTTTCATCAAAATTCCATATCTCAAGTTCTGTGTAACCTATTGAAATAATAATAGTGTCTATATTTAAGTGTTTTGATACAAGGAATTCATTTTTGGAGGTTTTGAAACAATTAGACCGTTCATTTTCCTGAAAATGAGCATTTTAGGCCAAATTAGGCCATGAGGGCACTTTCATCTCAGTGTGCACACCTGTTTATATTTTTGTTGTTTTTAAATGTAGGATTAAAAATAACCCTTGCCAAAATATATTCTGAAAATCTTGGTTGATAAATCCGCTTCATTTGTCTGTAAAATCAATTTGTACATACCTCAATAAGTCTCCATTGAAATATACAAGGGCAAAAGTTTGTTGACCCCAATGCATTTCAATTGAGCGGCATCTTGCTCTTTACAATCGGCTGCCATAACCAAACCATTGGGTTAAAAGATGTAAAATTTCTTGAGCATGTGTTTCTGTTTATAATGTTCAAGATCGTGATCATTTTAAGAGCGATCAATACAAGTATGCGCTCTTTTTAGGCAAAGCGCCCATAGGGCCTAATTTGGCCTAAAACGGTCACTTTCGGGAAAACTTATATTCCTATTCTTTCAAAACCTTAAAAAGTTAATTCCTTGACCTGAAAAACATTAGAATTGACACCAAAATCTTTTTAATAGGATACACAGAAGTTTAAATATGGAATTTTGATGGAAATTGGTGGGGGGTCCGAACCCGTTAACTGAAAATTGTTTTTTGGCCGGCACCCCCTCAAATTTTAACCGATTTCTTTGAAAAAGATGTCAAAATATTCAGGAGCACAAGCTGCATCTTATAAGCTTTTACTCTCATTAATCCCAAACATCACCATTTTATAGCCCATCACTATTGTTATAGAACAGTCCAAGTTATTCTTTAAAAATCCTTAAATAAGGGTTTCAAATTTCAAAATTACAAAAAAATTGTAAAAATCTTAAAAATTGTTGCAAAATATTATAAAATCTAATGTTTTTGGCCTACAAACATCCTTAGAAATGGGTATGGGTGTCAAACCTTGGGCGGCACATCCCATACAATTCTTATTTCAAAATACCCCTTACAGATTCTAGGTAATCAATCTATACCAATCATGACATCTTTCCATTAGTTGAGGATACATGTTTCTTCCTCTAAAACTTACGCTTCTTTCTAATCCTTTGTGCTACTTGAAAATCATCTCCCTCCACAGTCGGTGTAAAGTTACTATATACAATAAGAAAACAAACAAAATGGGGAGGATTAAACTATGCATGTATCGGAATCTGTGCATTAAGTGGTTGATGAAGAAAAAGGTAAATTGGCAAGGTATTATCACAAACAATTTAAATGTGCGATACAATGAGTAAATTGAGGGGTGCTCTGGCAAAATGAGAGAAAAGTCGAAAATTTCAAAATCGAGTTTATGATATATTTTAATTCTCTATATATAACCTCAGCTTTTGAATGCTATGTAATATGTCACACTTTCTTTCTCCATTATTCATTTAGAAATCGAAATCCAAAGCAGTCCACTGAATGTATCGCAATAAAAATCCACTGCAAATCGATACTGATTACTACACTGTATAATGGCAACATGCAATCAATTTACCGTGAATAATTACACTTCCCTGCAAAGTTGACCTTCCAAACTTTAGGTATAGGTAAACACTGATGCATGAAGGCGTTTTATGTCAAAAAATGAAATTTGACTTTTTCACCCTATTTTTACTTTAGATGCCATTAACTCAAAATGTCAAAATGTAGATTTGCGACTTTCCTCTCAAATTGAAAGCCATAAATTTATAAACAGCAGATTTACCTAACACGCTAACGATTGGAGCAGTCTTTGACTAAGGGCATGTTCACACACAAGAATTTGGTCATGACAATATTTTTGCTCATGAACAAATTCCCAGTGTGAACGCAATTATAGAACGTGTCTCGCTCGTGACCAAAAGTGTTGCGCCACTAGTTTCAACGCGCAAGTCGTTTCCAAGTGTGAAAGCAACTGCTAAGTTGTCTCGCTCTTTACTTTGATCAACACCAAAAAGGCCGGCCTTTCCACATCGTCAATTGATACAGCTAAGCGCGTGCGTAGCTGAACACAGCACAACTGAAGGAAACACAGCGCACGTTGTACGTGTGAATCGTGCGTCGGTATCTACGGCACGCGTTTTAGTGGGATTACATTTACTTGCGGGTGAAGAAAAGCCTCACAATTTCCGCCTATTTAGTGTTGATCAAAGTATAGAGCCGGTCATGACTAGTCATGACTATTATGTGTGAACACGCCCTTAGATTCAAAACATTTAAAAAGGGGAACAGTACTCATTTAAACCACATGGGATGGCTGCCATCTTGAATGTCGCCCATATGGAGGGTGAGTTAGGCCTCGAATCCATTGGCTGTACCCATATGCTGTGTGCCTTGTCTCGTTTTCCATTGTGTGTAATTGTGCGGCGCAACACAGACAATAAACTTCGATCTGCTTAGTGATCATATCAGTGGCCTTGTGTATTGCAAATGTTTCCTATGACATAGCAGCACCAACAATCAACATGTTCATACTTGGTGAGCACCAGGTCATAGGAATATCTGCCGTACGCAAGACCATTGACATATTCACTTAGCAGAATGATCTTCATTGTCTGTGTAGCGCTGCACAATTACAAACAATGGAAAACGAGACATGGGCACACGGCATATGGGTACATCAAATGGATACAGGGCCTTAAATTTGTACCTCCAGCCTTTTCTGTAACTTGCAAGTTCTACACGTTAACTTCAAGATTCTTTGAACTAAAAATCACGGACACAGTTTGTGGTTGAAATAGAATGCACACTCTGTTTTGCATCAATTCAAGATTTATGCAGTGAGAGTAGCAACCAAGCTTTGTAAAAAAATCCAGAGGTGAGATAACTCGACTCTATGCACGACATTGGTGGCAGGTACATATTTCCTTCATTAAATTCCTAGCTAATGTTGCTTTCATACTTTTTTGGATTTGCAGCTTGATCATTTGTAGCTATGTCGCTTGTTTTGTTTCACACTATTGTAGCTTTGCCGCTTCATGTCGCTTTGAAAGTTGAATTTACATCAACTTAAAAAATCTTGTCATGTGACAAAGTATTGCTGATTATCTCAGCGAAATGTAGCTTTGACCGGAAGCGACAAGTTTCTGCGAAAAATATACCGTATGTCACACAGCAAAAAAGCTACAAAACTACACGAGTATGAGAGCAGCAAAAGACCTTACATACCTGCTGAGTAGCCTCAATGCATACTGATATTGCGGTGTCACATCATCATCTACAAAAGAGAAGAAAACATCAGGCGGGGGCGGTCGTGATTTAGTAGAAGTGACTCAATTTAGGGCTAGGGATTTCTAAAACGCAAATTTAGGATACATTTTACATGTGTTTCTATTGGCGCATTAATATTGAGAATGTTACAAAAATTATATTTTACCTTTATTCAAACAATAACAAAAGTGCTCCTATAGTGAAACACTTTATTGTATTATTCCAAAACCGCTGGGGTTCACGCATGAACGCCATTCGTAGCAAAGTAATTTGAAGTTTATTCGATGCACTATTTTAACATAATGAAAATCACACAGTGATATCGTGGAAGGTTAATTGATCAAATACGGCAGTAACGAGGCATGGCCACCGTCGTCTGGAAAACATTGGATAAAACCTACATTAGATGATGAGAATAAGCGCAGAAGTAGAAGTAGATGATATGTGGCGTTGGATTACTTATCAAAATAGATAAGAGGATATGAAGTTACTTATCCTGTGTACAGAAGAGTCATACATATAAAGGTATACAATCAAAGTTTTGTAAAGAGTATGGTGTTTTTCAGTCCATAAGTCTCAAATTCAAAATCAAAATTGTGTTTTACTCCAAATTCAGAATGCATACTGTACTTCAGGTCCAATCAGTGAAAAAATTGGTGTTAACCCTAACTGTTTTCTTAACTTTTTCTGGAAAAGGAAGAGCGATGAAAAAGTGTGCTTTCAACCGGATACGACCGAGGACCTCCCGTTTCCCAAGTGAGTGATACCCGTAACAAGCCAATGCTGAGTTAATGCCCGGCCAGTGATACATTTTCAAGCTTTTAACAAGCATTTATTTCAAAGATCTTAGTATCAAACTTTAATGGAATCTAGGCTAGTCCCTTTAAATGGTTGAGGTGCAATGTTTCCATACCTGCTGATTTGTGAAGTACATGTCTGACCAACTGAAGAAGAAGTCTTTCTGGATTATCACCAGATTCTGTAGCACCACTAGTTGCCATGGCGATTATCCACTGGGTGTTGCCATACCAGTACTGGTTAACGGAGAGTTGATGAAAATCTGCACAATTGTAGAAAATGAAGAATTCAATTGGCTCATTCCTCAGAAAATTGAACTTTTTTTTACTTTGAAGCAAAAAAATCAGCTTTTTTATTTGACCACACAAGCAGGTTGTTCAGTCAGACATTTGTTACTTGCTACGTGAGAAGCATTTCCCAAACATAAATTGTAAAGTTTTTCTCTCCATGAATGAGCACATGTTTTATTTCATAAATGTCACAAACGTTACCAAGTTACACCAAAATATCACAAACCTTACCACACAAAACAATGTATTTAAATAAATCCTGCCGATAGAATATCCTACAATTTTTACAAATCCTACAAACGTTAGTTACCCAACGTTACATGAACTTGAAGGATTTTGGCAATTAATTTAATTTTTTAAACATCTACATGTCTTGACCCCATAAGTGAGCACCATTATCAACAACAAACTCGTTGATATAATGTTAATGCTAGGTTCTGTAGCTATTTAAAAGTGAATTTTTTCATTTTTGGGGTAATAAAATGTTACTTTGGAATCACCAATTTATTGACTTAATTGAGGTCTTTGTCTGTAGTCATGATTCAAAAAACACCCGGGCTAGAAAGTCAGCACTCTGAATGGTTAAATTTTACTTTATATTTTGTACCTGTACTTGATATTTTGTAAGAATTATGAGTGGTGTGACCAGTCTGTCCCGGAACGCTCAGCCGTAACATTTGTTTGTTACGGCTCACCGTAATATAATACACTCTCTGCCGAATTCATATGTTAACACTTTTTTAGTACCATATTGATGCGAAATGCGACGTTATTGGACGCAATATTTGTTAAAAAGATTGATACAGTGCCTTCCAATCATGCACTTGAGCATAACAAACCGAAATGGTTGGCTTTGAAGGTTGTTCTCATCAAAAATGATCAACAAAGTGGTCAGAATTCCATGTTAAATTAGACCACTTTTAGAGTGGATTTACCATGGAAATAAAAATCGATTTTAGGTAAGTTTTTCATTGTACATAAATGCTTCATAATGTGATTTGCATATAAATACGAGTTAATTATCGGGTCTATTTTTTTTAGGGTGGGTCTGTTTTTTGAAAATTGGAAGTTCCCCAAGATAAGAGAAAATGGCGATTCGGTTGTTACGGTCTAGCCGTAACATTCGTCAATGTTACGGTACAGCCGTAACATTTGATAATGTAACATTTGGCTGAGATAATTATAGCGATGGTAAGTGCTTGATCGATCGATTGGGTTAGGTAATTATAATAACAATACCGGAGTAGTGGTAGAACAGGATGATGAATAGGGATTATTTTTGCTTCGTATCTCGTTAGCTATAAGTATAATCAATGATAATCATCTCAGACATTTTGTTTGATACGCATTACCTGACCTTACGTGACCTTAAGCATGGGACGTCGCCAGCGACAGGGTATGTAAATGTTACGGTGGGCCATAACAAACAAATGTTACGGTTAGCATTCCGGGACAGACTGGTGACTTACCCAAATTACTGGCAGTGGTATTGGTACCACTGCCAGAAGGGAGCTCTACAATTAAGCCTATTGCATTTATAAGTACATATACCCAATGTCCCAAGAAATGGTAATTTTCATCAAATACGCACTGCAACACTCCACAAAAGTTATTTATACTAAATTTGCCTATTGTAAAGACTTCCTGGAGTTGTTAGTTACACAAAAATACTGTTTGAAGACTTAACCATAATAACTAAGTGAACAAACCAAAACTAAATGTTTGATTTCTTTGTTTTGTAACAGGGCGATTTTCAGTGCTTTAATTTATGAAAATTAAGTTAAGAATTTTTATTTTTATAATGTGCTTGTTTGTATTAACCGCCCCGATAGTGGTGTCGAGAATTCTTGACATTTTAATAATGCCACAGACTATAATCCTGTCTTCTGATTGGTCAATTCAGGCTTTTCCATGTTACTCAAATTAAAACATTTTTTATGATTTAATTATATAGGCCTATGCAGGGCTGCGAGAGTCAGCTGATAAAAAAATCTGAGAATAGTGACAGATTGCAAAAAATAGGCTTAATATTATAACAAAAAAAGCTGAAATTAAAGGTGTAGGTTCCTATTTTAGTATGTGTATAATTTACTTTCAACTGATTGACCTTGACCTCTGGAATGCATTGTGTAAGGTTTCAACCAGGGGGGTCGGACATGACGTCATCAGATTTTGAAACTCCCATTCAAAAAACTTGAATTTTAAATAAAGCTCTACAATTTCATTTTATGCCCTTACTTGGCGTATAAAAATATGCAGATTCCAAATCCGTTGAGGTTGGGACGTCAACCTCGGAAAACTAAAAAGATATTTTGACTTTTTTGAAAAATAAACGGATTTTTAATTAGAGAATAAAAGATAAGATTTTTTGTTTTGCCTGTCATCTATCGTCTCATAATGGATGGGCGTACATTATTTTGAGTAATGGGTGCCCCCGCAGGGGGTGCCCATTACGAAAAAATAATGTACGCCCATCCATTATGAGACGATAGATGACAGGAAAAACAATAAATCGCCATCTTTTATTCTCATTCTTGGTCACAAATTTGAGTCATTTATAAACCAAAAACGATGTAAATTATTGTCAAAAACTATAAACATTATAATAGGAAAAATGTACACCCCTATTCAAACATGAAATATTCCAAACCCAGTAAAGCTGTTCGCGCCGGATGTGTGCGTATACCTGCATCGCGCCGTAATTTTGAACGCGCGGCTCCACTGCGTTTCACGCTGAACGCACTGTCATCTATCGTCTCATAATGGATGGCCAAAATTCCTTATTAGGAAGTAAAAACGCACTCAGTGACTAAGAATTACGGATAGTGTGACGTCATACGAGACATGCGCTCTGTATCTCTGCCATTTCGTATCATGAAAATAGGCTAATTTAAGCCGGGCGTACGAGTATTATAAAATCCCCGTAGTGTGTAATTACATCCCGTGGCGAAGTGGATACGGCGACCGCCTTGGGCGCGGAAGGTCCGTGGATCGAAACCTGCTTCAGATATTTGTAGGTCTCATTTTTTTTTTCTCAAACCTTCTTTTCTTATGACTCTTTATCAGTATCTATATTTAAAAAAACAAAACAAACATCGATAGGTTTTTTTTTCCAAATACTAAAACAAATATGATGCCATTCAGCCCGCGCATTCAGTATGCACTGCGCGGCATGATCGTGCAACACGATGTGCAACATGACTCATGAACATCAAAAAGTGGTTTATTAATTTTTTATAATGATTGCATATACATAGGGTCTATAATAGAAAAAGATTCAGCTTGTGATTTCAGGCTTTATATTTAGCAAATTAGCAAAACTTGGTAAATATTTCAAATAAATCTTCTGATCAAAATTAAACACGTGATCATCACCATCCTCATACATTTTTATTGAAGGCAGTAATTTGTGATTTCAGTGGTTTCGTGCGTGGGAAAAGGGATCGTCCTACCACCACTTGTTTCAACCTTCGCTTGTGTCTTGTTCTCTCTTGAGAGGCAAAAGAAAGTATGCAACCCTGGGGATGAGACTGTTATGTAAATACAGAAGAAATCAGGCAGCATAGGACACGATAAATAGCATCCACTAGATTTAGGGACGAGGGATTTCTAAAACGCAAATTTAGGGTACGATTTATGTGTATTACTATTGGGTCACGTGACTCACGTGTTGAAGAAAACAATTACAAAGATCATATTTTTACCTTTCTTCAAAAAATTACAAAAGTGTTCGTATATTATTGTTTCAAATAAATTTTGTACATGAACATGATTTCTGAACGCAGCCACTGCGTATCCACAAGCTGTGACAAAAACGGGACACCGGAAAGTACGCAACACCGTTTCCAATCAGTAATCCACAGTGCCGCGACATCGCGCGTGCCTGAAAAGCGTTATGTACTCGCGTAAAATGCACTCGCAATTGTGTTACGCAAGGCTCTAAATGTTCGTGTCTGTGAATTATTTGAAACAACAATAGTAATCAACATAATTATGTCATTCTAAATCCGCTGGGGTTCACGCGTGAACCCCACTTTTTATATATGTTATCATATTTTTTTAGCGATTACGAAAATAATTTTAGTGATCATCCCGGAAGTTGATTTTTCCACGAATCCACCAGAGGCGGTATAGGACATGACGTCACTTGGGGATCGGCTACGATACCGTGTATACCATCCGGCAACCAGTAACAGTTGCCACGGCCACCCTCCTATGGAAGAAATGGAATATAGGTATACCAATTATTTTACATTTTAGGCTATATCTTTAAAACTATAAAGAATTTGGAGGTGAAATTCTGGATTTACAATCAGAAAAATATGAGCTTTCATTTGGCATCAAAAAATATACTACTTACGGTTGAGCCCCGGGGGATCATGAGAATGTGATCGGAACCTTTTTTAGCAATTGCGAAAATAATTTTAGTGATCATCCCGGAAGTTGATTTTTAGTGATCATCCCGGAAGTTGATTCTTCCAGAAGAGGGTGGCCGTGGCAACTTTTTTAACACAACGAAAACAACGTGTTGTGATTGATGGTAATTGTTCCGAGTGGGTAAAAGTAGACTCTAGTGTCCCGCAAGGAACGGTGACGGGTCCAATGGATTTCCTTATTTTTATCAACGATTTGCCAGAAAACTTGTCTTCCAATGTAAAGTTATTTGCAGATGACTGTATTGTTTATAGGAAAATAGCTGGATCTGATGATGCTAGAAAACTTCAGCAAGATTTAGACAGGCTGACAAAATGGCAATTACGCTGGCAGATGAGTTTTAATGCCAAAAAATGTTTTGTTTTAAAAATGTCTCATGCAAGAAATATTCATAATCATAAATACACCTTGAATAATACTATATTGGAAGAAACAAATGAATATCCGTATCTTGGTGTAACTCTCACGTCCAAAATGACGTGGAACACTCATATTAATCATATAGCATCAAAAGCAAATAGAATGTTGGGGTTCATACGTAGAAAACTATATTCCTGTTCTCAAAATATAAAAAGCTTGGCTTATAAAGCTCTGGTACGGCCAAGCATGGAAAACTGCGGGTCTGTATGGGATCCGGCTACAAAAGAACTTGTGCAACGCCTGAGGCTGTTCAAAACAGAGCAGCCCGTTTTGTCATTGGAGACTACTCAAGAAAAAGCAGCGTCACAGAAATGAAACGAAAACTGGGGGTTGGGATCTTCTCGAAGAGAGAAGAAAGGCAACGAGAATGACTATATTCCATCAAGCTTTAGCTGGTCACCTCGCCATTCCGCTTAACAACATCTTGCGCCTGGCCCAAGGTTCATCAAGAAACAACAAATTCATCCAAATCGGCACAAACAAGAACTGTTTTAAATATTCTTTTATTCCACGAACACTGGCTGACTGGAACTCCATACCGAGACATTTAACCCAAATAACTGACAAAGAACAATTCAAGATCCAAGTAACCAACCACATAAATCAAAAGTAACATCTTCAAATGCACCAACTGCTCGTTTGGCTCCACCAGGGGCGTTGAGCAGTAACTATACCAGAACCAGAACCAGAACCTACAACTACACATTTTTAAAGACTCTTTTTGAATGAAGTCATGAAAAAATCTGAAATCAGATTAAAATCTGAACTGTCACACCCCTGTATATGATCATGCTACATAGTGATATTTGATAGTGATGCAGACATCTTTTTCTACCAAGGACTATTTAAATCAACAGGACATGACACATAATTATGTTTCTTTATTCCTATGATCGTTCACCACCCTTATCCGGTCTTTGTTTCTCA
>JXSR01S073620.1:0-13017 GCA_000969725.1 Ophiothrix spiculata
AGAAATCTGTGGCTACTGTCAGACGGGTATCAGGTTGGATGTTGTGCCAGTAAGGAAAATGTTGGCTTGAAAATGGACATTGTATGGATACCGTGCAAGGGCAGACCAGTCAAAAAAAAAGAATTCTGTGGCTACTGTCAGACTGGTTTCGGGTTGGTTTGAAAAACAGAAATACAAGTCAGGAAAGAAATCTAAGACTAAGTTAGATAGAGCTCAAACCATTTCAATATATCTTAAATTATCAGACAATCTATCAGGGACCTTATCCTGTTTGTGAGTCAAATAAGCAGTTTCCTTGTAGAAACATGAATGAATGAACCCCTAAAAACAAACATACAAAAAGTTATTTCATGTGTTTTCCCTTTTTGCAAACAGAGAGAAAAGACAGACAACGATAGGAATTGGTACATAGCAGGCGCTGCCGGTATGGGTGATTGGCGCGGTGGATTCTTTGCAGACTCGCCGTATGAAAGTTTTGAGAAATATCAACTGGAGAGTGAAACGCACCTGATTGATGTTGAGCCTGATGACCCCCTGACTTCAGAACGAAACTTGGAGTTGTTAGGTGTGGACTTCAATGGCTACTTAGGTAAGAAATTTGTTCCACAGTCAATGGAATAGTCCTTGTGTGTACATGTTGTAACCATGCTTGACATCAGTGAGATGTACATGGTTGATTTGAGCCTGATAACCCCCTTGCTTCAGAACGAAACTTTGAATTGTTTGATGTTGACTTCAATGGCTACTTAGGGAAGGCAGTTTCTCAAGGTCAGCCTCTCCTAGAGGCCTTCGGGGTTTGGTCACAAAAAAATCTATCTTTCAACATTGAGTCCAATGAGCGAGCAAGGCGAACGCAGCAAGCGGATGGTCGCAAAACATTTTTCTATCAACTTTTGAGTTCAATGAGCAAGCGCAGCGAGCTGGATGCCTACGGCATCCACTGAGGCCAGTGCGAGCAAAGTGAACCTGGAGCCAAAGATCTACTACTTCAAAGACTAACGACGATAAGTAAGGGCGCTATAAAATTGGTCTTATCAAGGTATTTTATGAAATAAACAAGCCTTTCAGAAAGGCTATTCCAGGTGACAGATGCATGATGTAACCATGTGTGACATTGTGAGACGCATCCTATTGATACTAGCCTGATGACCCCTTGACTTCAGAACAAAACTAGGAGGTGTTAGGTGTGGACTTCAATGGCTACTTAGGTTAGAAGTTTGTTCCACAGCAGGAAGACCTTTATGTATAATAGGCCTGCATGATGTAACCATGTATAATATCAGTGTGACACTTAAATTTTCGCCCAATGGTTTAATGTTACCTTGATGATTCCTTCAGAACAAATTTACAGTTAGCTGTTGACTTCAATGGTTATTTAGATAAGAATTGTTGTCCACGTGAAGGAGGTACATAACTTTGCAAGAACTAGTGTTGTTTCTTTGATCTCTGATTTTAACAATGATCAGCCTTGTTGTGTCTTTCTACTGATGTTCTATAAGAATTGTATTAAAAGTAACAAAACAATAGTCGGCCTCCAAACAAAATTTTCGCTACCAAACATTTGGTCGTGAAGTCATTAAATATTTGCAATCAAATTTAAAGTATGAACTGGTAACAATCATTTGGTGCAATGTATACATCAGTTCAATACATGTGCAATCTAGCGCGAAATTTTATTTGGTCTCAACTCGGTGTTGAAGTTATTTTATTTGGAGTCACGACCAAATGTTTGGTAGCCAAAATTTTGTTTGGAGGCCGACTATGTTTTCACCCTAACATCAATGTAATATTTTCTTAAAAAGGATCAGTGACTTTGTATCTCTTACATAAATTAGCATGAGATTGGGCAGATAATGTTAAATTTTAGACAATACTAGCTATCAAGAATGATGAAATGATTGATTCTGCTATTTATTACTTTACTAATTTATAACTAAATTCAATTTTCATTCTAATCACAGGTTTTTCAATAGCAGGAGCAAAGTTTGATGATGAAGGCCTACGCACTGTAGCAGGCGCACCTAGAGAGGGCGGTAGTGGTGCGGTAGTCATATTCAATCGCATGCGTGGTGGAACCACCAGCAAAGCCTTTGTGATGCCAGGGAGGGCAGTCTCTGAGTCGTATGGGTACTCTGTGTGTGTTGCAGATCTGAATGGAGATGGGTAAGGATAATAGTATACAAATTGACTGCTTTGAGAGCATGGTTAAAATATGGGGCAAAGGCAACAGTAGCAGGCGCACCTAGAGAAGAACAATCTTGCTTGAGCATTATAGGTGCCATGCCAATCCGCTCTTCAAAAAGCACAAACTTTTAGATGTGTATGATACATATAAATTGGATCTTGGTGTATTTATGTATAAACATCAAGCAGAGTTGTTACCAAAAACATTTATAAATTATTTTCGTAAACACAATCAAAATCATAATTATTCTACAAGAAATGCCCAAAATTATAGCATCCATAACTCGAAGAAATGCTTTTCTGATAGATCGATTTGAACATCTGGTCCAGGTCTATGGAATTCTCTGGATAGAAAAACAAAACAATCTAAAAAACTGCCAAAGAGTTTCGATATAAGTTCAAAACAAACCTTTTAGAAACATATACTTAAGCTTTGTAATATTTATAAATTCAACAATATATTGTACTATCATATGATTTGTTTTGAAGTTTTGGGCATGTCTTGTCTTTTGTGCGTCGGATTTGTGTGTGTTTACTTTCTCCTAGTATTGCGTTATTAGACTATTAGGCTCTACTTTGGGGATGGCCCATTCAGGCTTTTTTGGCCTTTTGCCATCTCCTCAATATCATTCTTTGTTGTATTTTATGTATAATTTTATTTGTTCTTGCTCTGTTCAGTTTATTTGAGTGTGATATTGGAATAAATTGATATGATTGATGATGATCAACGTGATCAAACACAACAGGTATTTTTCTAAAATGTACATGTAAGTGGAAAATTTGTGGATTAGTTTAAATGAACAATTCACCCATTTATTCTACCAATCCTGATGAATCTATTCAACGATGGTTAAAAATATTTCCCCAAGGTGATCTCAAAACCATGAATATGCCCAAAGCAAAGCTAAGGGTATATTCATGATTTTGAGATCACCAATTTGAAATGATTTTAACTATACCCCAAACAAAAGGCAGTCAATATTTGCTTTGTATACTGAATATGGTTTTTTGTCATCTGGTTGGTTAAAAGAATCATATCAGAAAATGCCCAATGGTGATTTACTCTCTGACAACCTTTGACATGAAGTTCATTGAGGTGTTATTTTAATCCTTAAAACATGGTCTTTACAAATATTTTAAAAAGTGAAAATGACAGGAGGCTGCATTTATGGCTGCTTTGGGATGGACGGTCACAAATATGGTGTAAATTGCATATATGTCCTGATGTACAGATGTGTTATTACTTCATTTCTAAATCTAAGATATTTTTCTCCTTCAGATACGATGATTTGATTGTTGGTGCTCCCCTATACTATGATCGTATCAACAAGGACGGCGGGAGAGTGTACGTCTACTTGAACAAGAATAAATCAGTAAGATCACTATTTCTGTATTTCTTACTGTTACTTTTATTTGAGTAAATTTGTGATCGTAACTTCTTATGTTTTGTCCCTTGTGTGATAGAGAACCACAAAAATAATGGAAATTCAAGTTAATTCTGATGCTCTGATTTTGTGAGTATTTCTGTATATTTAATTTTGAATGGGGGAAGGACTTTTTTTTGTTAGGGAGGCTGTATGTGCTGTACAGTTTTTTTCAACAAACGGTTTCAGAAGTGATTTTTTTGGTTAAATCAGGTCTTTTTGATCTGATATTTTTTCCAAAATAATTACAATCTTACAAGCTGATTTTTTCTATAAAAATATGACCATGAGAGCTAAACTTTTATTAAATAAGTCACTTTTGAACTGCTCACTTGTGGCCTTTAGATCTGAAGTTAGTAGCAGAAGAGGATGATATGAACGTGAGCCTTTGGCACACACTGGGACCCTCAGTATGTATCCTCAGTATGTATGAATGCCCCCTCCCCTCCACTCCCATCCCACCCCCGAATGTTGGGGGAGGACTTGAAACTAACCATGACACCTGAAATTTGGTTAAATAAGGCAATTTTAAACCCGCTTTTGAACTGCTCATTTAGTAACCTGTAAACTGCCTATAGTACCAATCACAAATGTGTAATGTGCCTTAAATGTCAGTCATGATAAACTTTTGTTCTGTGTTTTATCACTCCAGTGCTTTATTGTCATTATATTATTTAGGGCTAATCTGTACAAATAGTATACCATGCTTAAAGGGGCATTGGACACAATTTCAAAATTTTATTTTATTTAACAACAACAACAAGAGGGTATTTATATGCGCTATTCACGTGAGTATCATAGCGCTTACAAAATAGAATAACATATTAAAACAAAGAAAAATATACAAAATATAATAAGAATGAATGTGTCTTTAGAAGTAACTGATGGTGCAAGTCAGCTGTTACTTGGCAGTTTATTCTATTCATAAACAGCTGTGATACTGAATTTGTTTCTGCCAATTGATGTAAACTCTTTTGGGATATAGAGAAAGCTGATACAGCTGAATGCATTGAGAGATGTATGGAGGAGCAAAACCATTGAGAGCTTTGTATACGTAGAGCAAGATCTTGAAAACAAGTCTCTTCTCCACTGGAAGCCAGTGGAGTCTCTCTAACAGTGAATCAGCATCAACCTTCCTTCTGACTGCAAAAATTATTCTGGCGGCACTGTTCTAAATCCGTTGTAAACGTTTTAAATCAGATGATGACAACAAAGTGAAAAGTGCATTGCAATAATCAAGACAAGATATGATGATTGCTCTGGCTGGGTGTTATGAAACAACGGATTCGCCAAAGGTTCTTAATCTGAAACATTGTTGACTGCTGGAGAGTGAACATGGTTTGACAATGTCATAGTTTGATTGAGTGTTACACCTAGGTTGCGGATTGTTTTTAGAGACGGCTATGGAATGAGCACCAACTCTGAGCGATATGTCAGAAAGATTGCTGATATAGTTACATGAGCCAGCTATAAAAAAAAACTCTGTCTCAGAGTTATTCAGTTTTGAATAGTTTGTAGATAGCCAATTTCTAATCTCATAAATACATATGTTAGAAAAAAATGGTTCTTGCTAATGTTGTTTCAAGCGAACAGTGTGTTAGATAGTTAGGCAAGCCAATATGATGGGTCAAAATGGCAGTTTTTGTGAGAAATCTCTTTATCCAAAGTCTTGTTAACCCTAACTGACCATACGGGATTTTTCGTTTCTAGCCTATCTCCTCGGAAAGTGAGGGTGAAAAAATGCATGTTTTCACCAGGATTCAAACCCGTGACCTGTGGATTCCCAGACCGCCTATACCATTAGCAGGCCACCGCCGAGTAGCTGCCCGGGCAGCGATTCCGTTACCATATGGAACCCCCGTCTATGACGTATTTGGACTTAGCGCATTTTAGGTGATTTCAATAATGAGATTTAGTGAGGTCTAGGACTGTTAGGGTTAAGTGACATCAATATTAACCCTAACTGACCATACGGGATTTTTTGTTTCTAGCCTATCTCCTCGGAAAGTTTTAGGTGATTTCAATAATGAGATTTAGTGAGATCTAGGACTGTTAGGGTTAAGGCAGTTAATGTTTTTGAGACAAGAAAACCTTTTGATGGATAGTTGGGCAAGTCAATATGATGGTGGAATCTATCACTTGAATACATATGTGTTGGTCATAAGTTGGACAGGGTACCTTCATAATAATCAGTTACTCAGGCATTATGCTGGTTCAAAATGAATGCTTGCTCTGTAAGATCACCATTTTAATCATAGTATTAGTCATGTTGAATAGTTAGTAACGTTGGGACCGTGTACACGTGTAAACGTTTACACGGAAGGAACGCGTGTAAACGTTTACAAACTCTATCAAACGTTTAACCGTGAGTGTTTTAAGCTTGCCTTTCTGTCCAGTTTTTACTAGAATTTTAACAAAAAACCATCTCTCTATTGTGTCCTCTGTTGTATTTTCATGATTAATCATGCATCGCATCATCAAGACATCGAGAAAGCTAGCATTTTTTAGCTAACCAAAGTCGCCGATCACCGATGTACGATTATTATTTGGCTATCCAGGGACGTGCCTGGGAATTCCCTGAACGCTGTAGTGGTGCCGCTAAATAGAAAATCGGGATTTTCATAACGTGATACTTCAACTACAATGGCGACATCCTTGGCTGCTGCCATGTGCATGAAAAACATTAAGTTGATTGAACGTTTAAAAGCTTGTTACATTTATAAGTAACTATGTTTTCACTTGTCTTTGTGTTTAAACGTCAGTTGTGTAAATAAAAATACACCTTGCATCTAATTTAGTAATGAAATGTTGCATTTTATGAAGGATGCAAAATTCTGCAACTTGGACTACGTACGTACATACATTGAATTTGGATTGCTTTTACAGTCGCAAATTTGTGACGTTATTTGCGTGTACACGGTTACACGCCCGAATAAAAAACCGTGTACACGGATTTGTTAATAACCGTGAACTCCCAACGTTAATAGTTAGGCAGATATTGGACTAAAGAACCTTTCCAATTGATAGTTAGTCTGGTCAGATAGTTCATCTGGTCAACATGGCAGCTTTTTATGTGGGATTGCCCCTTTTAATCTGTATGTTGGTTATGTGTTGGATAATTAGGCAGTAATTGTTTTGAGAGACCAAAACTGTTTTGAAGGATAGCTAGGTAAGTGGGGCAACATGGTAGTTCGAAATTGCAGGTTTTTTACTTGAAATTTCCTTTATAATATATTCTTATCAGTAATATGTTGGATAGTTGAGCAGTTATTGTTCTGTGATGGAAAACTTTTGTGCAGAAATAGTTAGGCAGGTAATAGGGTGGCAGCTTTTTCTGTAGAATAATCTGTGTGTTGGATATTTAGGCAGTTACCATTCTTGAACTAGGAAACTTTTGTGGCAGTTATGGGTCCTATAGTTGAATAGTTAGGCCGTTATGTTCTGACAAGGGGACCTTTGTGACAGATATATAATATAGTTAGGCAGGTCAATACAGAAATACAGTAGCTCTAAAATTATAGGCATTTTTTATACGAATCAAATGGTGCATAGTTAGGCAAAAAGTTTCCTTACCACTCGTTAAGGAAGGTAATCTGTATAAAAAGAGATAAGATGGATAGCATATTATCCGGTAAATCATTTGACCCATATCTTTGCAAATTTTGGTACTGAATTGAGCTTTTTGCATAATTTTCCATTGAATGTTTTTTTAAAATCAAAATTATGCAAATGTTATCTTTTATGGCAACATTTGCACAAACTTTCAACAAAACTTGTTAATGAATATGAAAAATCATGAAAATGTCACTTTTATACAAAGTTGGCTCTCAATGTTAATAGTTTTTTTAAATTTTTTTCTTGTACAGCAACCACTTGGTACATAAAAATACAATGAAATCACAAAATAATGCATGACATAGTACGTCAAAAAATACATTTCTAAAGAAAATATATATTTCTTTATTATTTCAGGCTGATTTTCGAGATGTAGAACCCATCGCATTAACAGGCCCCATGGATTCCATGTTTGGTATATCAATTATCAACCTGGGTGATATCAACTTGGATGGAAAACAAGGTATGTCATTATTTTTAAGTGAGTCCCAAAATATTTTCAGAAGAGAAATAAGCTCAGTAGCTAGTCAGAGTAAGTATGAATCCAAAGTTGAAACACAAACAAGGTTTGGTTTCATACTCGAATAACATCCACATTTACAGCAGCTTGTACTGATAATTGTACTGAGCTAGATAAGTTGACTTCTATTGTGAAGGGTTCTGAAGTTTTGTACTTGCAGGGGCTAAACGGACCATAAGTCACCCTTCGAAGGAACAATGAGCAACATGGCAGCCATTCCCATAGCGTTGGATGAGGTGGAGGTCTTCAGTCTAATATACTGTTACAGATGTACTGTGTTTATATACTTACATAGATTACATACTTACATAGATTACCATTACTGTATATTTAAGCCAGTAATAATTATATGATAAACACATGTTTGTATCTGACACACCAGAGGATCCACTTGATAAACAAGAGGACCAAGATGTGTTTCCAAGTCTCTGCCTTGCAAGGGAAAGGAACAATGAGCAACATTACAGCCATCCCCAGAGCATTGGGGTAGGGGTGAAAGACCTCAGTCTAATTTACTGTTACAGATGTACTGTGTTTACCATTACCATATATTTAAGCCAGTAATAATTAAATGATAAACACATTTTTGTACCTGACACACCAGATGATCCACTTAAAAAACAAGAAGTCCAAGATTTTTTCGAAGTTTCTGTCTTGCAAAGAAAAGAATTTTAATTTTCACACATATCACTTTTATTGTAATCTTATGAATGAGTCTAAAGGTCAAAACATACTTCTTATGGGCTACCAAACATTTGGTGCATCAAGTCTTTGTCATCTTATAATCTGATATATAGTTACAATGTATTTTCTATTAGTAACGGAGACTTGGTGATGAAAAATCAATACTCCACCAAATTGTCTTTGCTTTGTGATTTTCAACACCAATCATCCGTTATTGATTAGAAGATGCATTGGAATTGATGTAATAACAAAGACTTGTTGCACCAAATGTTTGATAGCTCAAAATAGTATGTTTTCGCCTTAATTTCAATCTATGCAGAAGCTGTCACACTTTTACCCACCAAATGAAGACACTTATCACTATCAATGACAATATTATCTCCTGTTCATCCAGATCTTGCTATTGGTTCACCTTATGAAAACGATGGTGAGGGCGCCGTATACATCTACCACGGCTCAGAAGATGGTGTCAAACAGCCTGAGACGCAGAAGATAGCGCCCTCAGACCTGCCAGACGTGCCAGGAGTGGATCGCTTGTTTAATTACACGTTTGGTTACTCCATGGCAGGAGGTATTGACCTAGACGGGAACGATTATCCAGAGTTGGTTGTTGGTGCTTTTGAAAGAGATTCTGTCATAACAATCAGGTGAGTTGAATGTTGGATTGCAATGTTTATTTCCGTTGTAAAATGTTACATATTTCTTTACCGTCTGGGGGAGGGAAGGGGTGTATTCACTTTTGTCAGGGTATGTGTGTCACTAAGGAGTTGAGTAAACCCTGATCCATTAAGTTATTTTCAAAAGACTTCTGTTTAAAAGTTGATATTTTAACCTGTTTTGAACTCCATGACAGTATCTTCAGATGAGGGAGGGTTACTGGGACCAAAATGCTCAACTGTCTACTGCCCATCCCAAGTTTGGGGCAGCTGTTGTTCATGTTAAACCTAAAAACTTATTTTTGTTCATGTCAAACCTTGCAAAAACTTAACAGAAGTTGTAAAAAACATGTTAAAAATCAATTGTACTGTTTCTTTATTATGTTTCTTCAGATATTAATTAATATGTATTCTGTATCAGATATAAAGTGATATGATGTGCATGAGTGTTGGAATGCCATTAATTTATGATTGATTGACATTTCTGATTGATACCCAAAGTTTTGTGCTTATTCTGTTGGCATAATAAGCTTGTAATAAACTAAATACATATTTAATCTGTAGGCTTCTCCAATTATATAGTACCACCAACTCTTGAGCTGAACTTAGGGCCAAAAACCATAGTGGCCTTTAAACAAAATTTTCACTGCCGAGCATTTTGGTCGTGACGTCAAAATGAAGAGTGACTTCAAATAAAATAACTTCAACACCGAGATGAGACCAAATAAAATTTTGCACTATATTGCACATGTGTTGAATTGCCCAATACATTGCCTCAAATGTTTGTTACTGATTTATTCTTTAAATTTGATCGCAAATATTTGGTGACGTCACGACCAAATGTTTGGTAGCAAAAATTTCGGTGGAAGGCCGACTATGGTTTGGCCCTTACATTTGAAACAAATTGGATTTGAGCAAACATGTTTTCACTGTAAACAAATACTGTGATTCATCATTGTTGAATTCGTGCACCAATGCAGCCTTATGTTGATGCAATTTGTTGTGATTTTGATCTGTTAGTCAACTACAAAAATTACAGTTCTACTTTTGAAACTCCAAATTTTGTTACTAGGCATCGCTGTGCTGTTTGGTCACTATTGGATTTACATGCAAGTAGCTAGATGTTATTTTGAAAAAGCTCAAAAGATGATTATAAGAAAAGAATAAAGAAAACAAAAGACAGAATATCAACTTCTCTCCACATAAACTCTTAGTTGTGCCCTTAAATTGTTTAAAAAGTTGAGTCCAGTAGTTTGTAAAATGTTCCAGTGACAAAATAATATTGATTGATGGTTATTTTTTTGGAGTGTAACCAAATTTGTGGTACCAAATTGTGGTACAAATGAACATCAACATCTCTTGAATTTTCAACTTGTATGGTCGGTAGTTGCATTAACACTCTCATCAGAACAAATTATATGAGATTATGATAATTTTTGATGACATCAATTAAGGTAACATGATATCATTGGAGTCAATTTGACCAGCTAAGGTTAGGCTTGGCGTCCAAAGACATTCGCTCACCTGACTGACATTCGCTCACCCAACAAAAAAAATCCACTCCAACAGGAAGCGACATTCACTTAACAAATTTCACAACATTCGAGATCGCTCCGTACATGATTGGGTTTGTTTATTCAATAATCATAGCACTACAACATGCAAGAGTGACATATTTGCTTTCATCGATTGAAAGGATGTTTGCGAAATGAGACACACACTCCGTTCTAGCGAATAAATCAGAGCAAATATCAAGAGCGAATGCCATTTGGCCAAGCGAATATCTTTGGATGCCAAGCCTTATAAAATCTTCACTATGACAATAATTTCAGATTGCAAGCATGATTACAAAAATGTTGGTGTGTTTAACAACCAAATTTAACATTCTGAACCCAGCCTTACATGTATCTGATGTGACATGTTAATTTGCATGCTGGCATGAGTTTTATTCCATTGTATTTTCCCAATCCAGAGGGCGTCCTATTGTTAGCATTGTTGCATCTCTAAAGTCCAGCCTCAAGAATGACAGTCTGGATGCTAATGCTACTAATTGTAAATACAAGGGACAGTCAGCTATATGGTAAGTATCTAACATGACCTAGGCCTAGCCTAGAGTAAGGCAGCTATAAGGTGCATGCCTAGCCTAGAGTCCAGCCTCAAGAATGACAGTCTTGATGCTAATGCTACTAACTGTAACTTCAAAGGACAGTCAGCTATATGGTAAGTTTGTATAGGTTGACCTAGGCTTAGCCTAGCGTAGAGTCAGGCAGCTATAAGGTGAATGCCTAGCCTAGAGTCCAGCCTCAAGAATGACAGTCTTGATGCTAATGCTACTAACTGTAACTACAAAGGACAGTCAGCTATATGGTAAGTGTATAGGTCGACATAGGCCTAGCCCAGCCTAGGCACATGCAACTATTAGGTGCATGCCTAGCCTAAAATCCAACCTTAAGAATGACAGTATGGATGCCATAATGCTACCAACTGTAACTACAAAGGACAGTCTGGCATTTGTTTTCTTGATTTGAAGATTTTTTGTTCAAAATATCCTCCAAATTTTATTCTTCTTCAACCTGATTCGAGTGATTTTTCGTAATAATACACAGTGGATACCCCATTCTCAGCTTGTTGTTTGAGTGAAGATACTAACAATGTACGTGGCATGGAAACACTGACATGTGTGGGGTGCATATATGCATGAAAAAATATCCACAAAAACCTGCTTTATCTGAGCATTTGATAATATCAAAGGCCTTTTATGACCCACCAACAGAGGGCGTCCTATAGTGCACATTGAAGCGGTGGTCAATTCTTCTAAGCCGACACTTGATCCAGATATCTTTGACTGTGAAACTAAAATTGATGGCAAAGACACAGTGTGGTGAGTAGATATGGAGTGTGAGCAAGCTCTTTGGTACAGTTATTAGTAATTAGCTATACATTTCATATGCGAGTGATAATGTCCGTATCAAAATACTGTTTAGTGTCTGAAAAGGTAGTTAATTACAGACCATTTTGGACCTGTGGTTAGATCAACAGTTCTCATCAGGTGATCTGCAGAACAAACCTGGTCTGCCAACTGCAGTACTCATGGCCAACTGATTATGTTTTATCATCCCTGAAGATGCAGATAGCACACAAAATTAAAAGTGTAATGGCCCTCAGGTATGGGTCTTTGAAATGAATTTGAGGCAATGACCGACCCATGGGAAAATATGGTCAAGATCCCCACAAGAACCCTTCAAGATAGACCATTGGACTTGTAATTGACAATTGACTGGTTGCCTTGTCCTCTGCTCATTTAAACCCTAAAATTAAAAGTTTGCTAAGCAGGCTCAAAATGCTATGGTGCACCAGGGCAATTAGCCCCTACTTTTCACAAAAAAGCCCTGGTGAGTAAAATCAGTCTACGGAAAAATGCACTACTGGGGCAATTTTTGGCAGTGTTTGTTGGAAATAGCCCCGGTAGACCTAAAAAATATTGTGACCCCTGCATAGTTTTGTATGTATAAATTCTCACTATCGAAGTATGGAGAACTACTTCTCCTACAATACCTTAAACTACTCAATGTCCATAAGCCTAATATATGACATTTTCAGATGTACTACATAAATGTGGCAAAACCTCTTTCATTTTTTGCCCAGTTCAGTTCAAACATACAATGCTCAGAATAATTTTCCTTGTTTTTTATCTCTTTACACAGTTTTGATGTCTGGGTAGAGATGCAACAGTTTTCTAGGTCCGAGTTTTTTGATGAGCAAACTTTAGGTGAGTTCCCCCAGGGGGTGCTAATATCTTTTAACACAGCTTTGATGTCTGGGTAGAGATGCAACAGTTTTCTAGGTCTGAATTCTTTGATGAGCAAACTTTAGGTGAGTTCCCCCAGGGGGTGCTACTATCTTTTGACACAGCTTTGATGTCTGGGTAGAGATG
>JXSR01S073620.1:13152-26776 GCA_000969725.1 Ophiothrix spiculata
TGATGAGCAAACTTTAGGTGAGTTCCCCCAGGGGGTGCTACTATCTTTTGACACAGCTTTGATGTCTGGGTAGAGATGAAGCAGTTTTCTAGGTCCGAGTTTTTTGATGAGCAAACTTTAGGTGAGTTTCTGGAAGGGAAGGCTACTCCAGCATAATTATCTAAGGAAGTACGCCTAAGAAAAACAGTTTGGTTTTACATATGAATACTTATATTTTTTTGAAATACAATTGTGACCATTTTTACAAAATTCCAATTATACATTAACATGTTTTCATTTTGAGCTATACAGAGCAAAATGCTCATTAAATGTCATATCCTGATCAGTATCCCCTCTTAGGTTTTTGCGTATCTTCCAACTTGATCAATTTTGTCAAAGTTGAGGAGATGTTTGTGCCCAAATCACGGGCTGAGGCTATCTTTAGAAACCTGTTATACCATTTTTTCCTTGCTCCTTCACCAATGGCACGCCATACAGCTTCAGCAGGAACACTGCTCCTGACAGAATTTTGTCCGCTCTGTGACTTATCTGTTAATATGTGATGACATAAATCTGCTACTTCTACTTCTACGTTAATAATCAGCAGGATCCATATGTTTGGACGTAAATGCCGATACTCTGGTTCCTAGAGTTGATGACGTATTTTGACGTACGGTCACGGTTGCCGGGGAAGGTTCCCCTACTCTTTTTGAACGGCCGTAGCCTAGCCCGTGACATTCTTTTACATCCGACAGTGTGTCAGGAACACTTCAGATGGGACCGACGGCTACTTGCTTCGTGCCCTCCGAAGCACGAAGCAAGTAGAGTAAAGTTTCTTGCTTAGGGAAACAAGGAGACGTGCCGGGACCGGGGCTCGACCCCACGACAGATGTACTTCATATGATTACGAGTCCAACGCTCTAACCACTCGGCCACGCTCCCCTCTATTGCTATTGCTCTGCTTCAGATATAGATCTTATTTGCCATTGTATATTTGTATGAGGTATGTGGACATTTACTTTCAGATTATGGCCGAAACCATAGACGGCCTCCAAGCAAAATTTCCCCTATCAAACATTTGGTTGTGATGCCACCAAATATTTCCAATCGAATTTAAAGTATAAACGGGTAACAAACATTTGGTCCAATGTATATGGCAATTCAATAACATGTACAATCTAGCGCAAAATTTTATTTGGTCTCAACTCGTTTTTGAAGTTATTTTGTTTTGAGTCACTCATCATTTTGACATCACGACCAAATGTTTGGTAGGGAAAATTTTGTTTGGAGGCCATCTATGGTTTCAACAATAGTCTGAAAGTAAATGTCCACATACCACATACTTTGTGTAGTGAATAAAAGATACAATTTATTGTTTTGCCTGTCATCTATAGTCTTTTATTGCAGAAGCACCCATTAGTCAAAATAATGTATGCCCATCCATTTTGAGATGATAGATGACCGGCAAACCAGATAAATCATATCTTTTATTCTCATTCTTTGTCACAAATTTTAGTCATTTTAAAATCAAGAATGAAGTCAATTATTTTGCAAAAAACAATAGACATCATGATTGGAAAAGTACACACCCCTGTTGAAACATAAAATATACCAAATCTAGTAGAGCGGTAACCGTCTGATGTGTGCATATCTTTACCTCACGTTGTGATTTTCAATGCACAGCTCATTGTATTTAACGCTGTGTCATAATGGATAGCCAAAAGGGTGTTTGTCATCTAGCGGGACAGTGCAGGAAGGTTCAAGCCCTGCTAGTGTCAATGTGTTGTGAACCTGGGCAAATCACTTTATAACCTTGTGTTGTGAACCTGGGCAAATCACTTTATAGCCTTGTTGACCCGAGTGCATTGTGGAGCTTTTTTGGGAATATCACAACCTGAGTGCTGATAGGTCTGTGCCTTTGGTCATTGGCTGCAAGTGTCCTAGTGTATGGGAAAATGGTTTTGATGTTTTTCTTGTTATGGCATAATTGTAATGGCCAGTGCTTTGTAACCACTGGAAAAGGTGCAATATAAGGCCCGGTCCAGACTCCACTATCGTATAGAATATTTTACTGTGTGTTTTATTCAATGTCCTATGTCATTTTGTCTTCAGCATAGAATATTCTTTGCAAAATATTCTATACGATAGTGAAGTCTGGACCGGGCCTAAATGCTGGAATTATTATTAGTTTATAGTAAAATCAACCTCAGTGGCTAAGAATTTGTTTTTATTTATTCAATTCTTCACATATTTCATTACAACGGTCTTCAAAGTATTTTCTTCCATATTACTTTCACTTCTACTGCCTAAGATTGTGAACTTTTTTTATGTATGTTAGTATCAATATTTTTTCTTTTTAATATTTCACTATCAATATTTTGTTTCAATATATCAATCTTTTTTTCATTTTAGACGTTGTCTTCTCTATTGATGCCGAAGCTGAACGACTCACAGAATTGCGCAAACCGTCGAGAGTGATATTTGAGAAAACAGGGAATTATGAAATTAAAGATCAGGAGCTAACGTTACTACCGTTGTATGAGGAAAGAGCAGTGCAGAGTGAACGGTTTAAAGTTATCATACAGGTACTGTATAAGTGGTATTTTTCGTGCTACATTTATTTTTCGCGCTTTTCGCGCAAAATGAGATTAAGAAATTAAGCGAAAGTTAATGTGGATTGTTGTTAATGGAATTCTATACTCGGACAATGTTCATTTGGGCGGGAAAAAAAACGCGCAAAAAGGACCAAAATTGGCTGAGCGCGAAAATTACTGAGCGCGGAAATATTGGCCTTTACAGTAGGTCCCAGGGGGCACTAACATTGACAAGCGGCAATTGTGAAGTTCTTCTTCCACAAGCAAAGGTAATCCAGCGCACACATGCCATAGATGCCAATGTGTAAGTCATAATATGCATGCATACGAAACACACTATACCTGCTGCAGTTGAAAACAACATTATAGGTCAATGTTAAAATCACCCATTGGATATGACAATAAACAAACATTTTTTATTCATTTATTTATTTTCCATCAAACAAACACAAAGAAACAAAGATGGAGGAGGCACAACGATAAGCAAATGCCTGTAAAATTGTTGTGCCCCCTAACATTAAAAAACAGCAAAAAATTACTTTACGAACAAAAACAAATATAAAGCAAAGAAAACAAGAAAAAAATGTCATAAATCACACAAGGCACTCACATACCGCACACCCCACTCATATACATCCCACCAGAAGCAATGTCAAAAACGAGGATAGAGAGAAACATGGAAGTAGTCATAGATCAAAGCTGTGATTCAACGTTAACGTAAAAGGAATAAGAGTTATGATTGCATCATTAGGTCATTTATTGTGCAATAATGAAGACAGACATTGAGGTAAGAAACAAAGTTGTTGCTGGAATTTGAAAATATCGGAAAATAGATTTTAATAAAGGCTTTAAATACATGCATAGTGGGGTTGCATTTACGAGTAATGGGCCCTGCAATATGGATTTTTGTTTATGCTGTCCAATTAAGTTTTGTTTGAGCTATAGTTTATTTCCATTCACTGTGTGCATTTCAGAACACATGTAATTTACACACTTTTAGAATCCTATATTTATAAATAAGATATTCTCATCAATTAACAATAAACATTTCTTGCTGTTATATGAATGCAAATCCTTTTACCTCACACCATGAATGGAAAGACCCATAACTTTTAATGAGGTGCTCTGACTAAAACAAAATACTATAATAATTTCACAGTTTCATTTTTTTTTCACAGAAAGGATTCACCGACATTTTCCGACCAATCCCATTCAAGCTATCCTATGAGCTCAGAGAGAAAATCCCAGCCATGCCTAACCCGGGGGAGCCACTACCTGATATAATGGAGTATCCTATTCTAGAGGGTGCTATTGATGGCAAGGTTACCAGAGATGAACCATTTTTAACCGTAAGTCTGTGTTTTTCTCATAAATTTGAAGTCAAAACATTTTTTGAAAGTTCCCGTAAGCACAACTTTTTTGGCAATTACAGGTTTTTTTTCTCTCTAAATTTTTTATCAGCGGGCTAAATCACCAGAAGTTGGAGGGGGTGAATTAGGTGTATGTTTGATGTTTTATATATATGACATAATAATATATGGAATGTCCATATTTAAATTATTGGCTCTTTGTAAAATTACCAAGATGTTTTGTAAACCATTTGGTTTTCCACCCCTGGGGCAGGCTCCGGATCTCCATACATTGTTGACTCATACTAGGCTCTGTATATTATCAAATATTAAGATATCTGTAAACTTATTGAGATGTTTTGTAAATCCATTTGGTTTTCCACCCCTAAGGTAGGCTCTGGATCTCCATACATTGTCGACTCATACTAGGCTCTGTATATTATCAAATATTAAGATCTCTGTAAATGTATTGAGCTGTTTTGTAAATCTTTTTGGTTTTCCACCCCGGGGTAGGCTCCAAATCTCGGTACATTGTCGACTCATACTAGGCTCATTATTATCAAATTAATATTAAGGTCTCTGTAAACTTATTGAGTTGTTTTGTAAATCTTTTTGGTTTTCCACCCCGGGGTAGGCTCCAAATCTCGGTACATTGTCGACTCATACTAGGCTCATTATTATCAAATATTAAGATCTCTGTAAACTTATTGAGTTGTTTTGTAAATCTTTTGGGTTTTCCACCCCGGGGGTAGGCTCCAAATCTCGGTACATTGTCGACTCATACTAGGCTCATTATTATCAAATATTAAGATCTCTGTAAACTTATTGAGATGTTTTGTAAATCTTGTGGGTTTTCTACCCCTTGGGTAGGCTCTTTTTTCATCTTGAATGGATTAACTTACCCTGTTTTGATTTTAGCTAAACCAGTTGTGATGCCTGAATGAATTGAACTTGTTTTTGAAATGATTTTGAGCATATTAACTAAACTGGTTTATGATTGACTAAACCAGTTGTACTTCCTGAATGAGTTAACTAATCCTGTTTTGCTGCTTGACTTTGCATGCTTCTTGAAAGGTTGAAGCATCCAAAAGGGTTTAGAGTGTCTACAGGTTTGTCTTGTCTTGTCAATAGAACGCAAAACTATCAACTAAACCTGGTTTAAGATTGAGTAAACCAGTTAATTTCCTGAATGATTTAACTAATCCTTTTTTGCTGCTTGACTTTGCATGCTACTTGAAAGGTTGAAGCATCTAAAAGGGTTTAGAGTGTCTACAGGTTTGTCTTGTCAACAGAATGGAAAATGTATCAACTAAACCTGGTTTAAGATTGAGTAAACCAGTTTTATTTCCTGAATGATTTAACTAATCCAGTTTTGCTGCTTGACTTTGCATGCTACTTGAAAGGTTGAAGCATCCAAAAGGGTTGAGAGTGTCTTACAGGTTTGTCTTGTTAAAAGCATGCAAAACTAATCAAACTTCAAACTATGTTCCCTTAATGCTTTTCTTGATAACCATTAAATATCATCTTTAAACATTAACTGCATGGGGATATTATTAAAGGTCACTCCTGTTAGGCTTGATGTCCAAAGACATTCGCTCACCCGAGAGACATTTGCTAGCAATGTTCGGTCCGACTTATTTGGTCAAATTGAGAGTTAATGACACTTACAATGCTTGAATAATGGTTAAATTGATGTTTCCATCGATTTAAATAATGCTTACATTGTTTTAACCAATATTCAAACATTGTAAGCAATATTTACCCTCTATTTCAGAGAATATTTCAGAGCGAAAATCATGAGCGAATGTCTCTAGGGTGAGTGAATGTCTGTGGACGCCAAGCCTTATTGTAAAATTGTACGATAGGGATGGGGGAGTGATGGCTCGTTTGACCAAAAATCTATGGTTCTGGCCAAATTTTCCGTTGAAATTTGGGTCATTGATTAACCTTGTTGACATGACCCAAGAAGATTAAGAATGATAAAAATTGTTTGATTCCTATCATAATGGCAGCAGGAAAAAAAATTCAAAGGCCCTACAGAATTTATCCAGCTAAAAATAAGTTAATGATTTCTCAAAGGAATTTTTCAATGACATTAGCTCAAAAAGCATAAGTAAACACCTTGCAAATACATTGCTGAATTAGAACATGAAAACAGGTATATGGAATAATTAACAAAACAAATTTGAACAAAATTTACACTACCAATTAGGATTTTTCCCACCAATATAGGGTAGTGCTGTGAAATGAAGCAGCCTGAACCTCCCATATGCAGTTAAGTGTTAAGGTTAAGTTTTTGACTTTTCTTCTCAATATATATGATTAACTGAATCTCATAACTTTAATCTGTTTACTTAATAAATACGTGATGTAAGTTAACTGAATTCTTTATTTGTTGTTATATCATGATTGCAGTGATTTGAGCCGTGCAAAAATTATTTTCCATTGCACGGCATGAAACAAACCTGTGTGATATCATGATATAAAACAAATATTGAATGCCTATGCACGTGCAATAGTACAAAATATATCATTTGATCAAATTTGGACTGATCCATTTCACTCAGCTACGCCTCGTGAAATAGAAAAGTCCAAATTTGACCTCATGATATATTTTGTACTATTGCACTCTCAGGCATTCAATATTTGTATATTATTTTGTCTCTTGATTGTAATAATCAGATCTTTAGAACTAACATTTTAAAAAATGCTATAAAGACCCTGCATTTGTATCATTTATTTGTTTAGTCACATTTACCCTTACGACTGATTACAAACGGAATACTAACAATTATTTTACCCTTTTGTGCAACGGCTGCTGTCTGCAAAATGCATCTGAAGAACATTATGAGTTCATACAAGATGTTTGAAATATCATCAGTCACAAATTCTTGTCATAAGGATTGCGTTAGGGTAATTGTGACCTAAGCATTGATTAATTCTAGTTTATAATATCATCATTCATAAATTCTTGTCATAAGGATGGCGTTAGGGTAATTGTGATCTAAGCATTGCTTAATTCTAGTTTGTGGATTTTAAATTTCTGAACGTAAAGCAAAACTCAAAAATAGTAGATGCGGATTTCAACCTACTTGTCATGTATTTTACCACAAGAGTTGAATGCATCAAAATTGATCACGCATGTATTGATTCTGTTCCATTTCACTCGCGACATGAATCATGCGCATTTATTGACCTATAATTAATTGACTCTGAATAAACATAAATATTTTTGGGAATTCAAAATAGTAGATGCTGACTTCAACCTACTTATCATAAATCACATATTTTGCCACCAGAGGTGCTCTGGTTCCTAAATAATTGTACATTGTAGTTGTTGCTATCTACCATTTTAGTGATTTGCTCTTACTTTTAAGCTTTCACATCTTTTGCTTGTCCGATCATAAATGATTGTATACCTTTCTGAAACTAAAATAATCTTAATATTAATTACAAGACTAATTCCGCTCCTTCATGACTGACATCATTATATTTCTGTTAAAACCCACATGAGTCATAATATAGTATTCTCCAAAAAAAACCTGTTTTCTGCCATTTTATACATGTATGTGACTAAACTTACTCTTGCTTATTTGTTAAAAAACATTTTCTTCTTGATAACTTATCATTATGGCTAACTTTAATCTTCTATTTTATATCATAATATGTGTACCCAAAAGAAAAAAGTTTCCAATTAATATGTCACTTTTTTTATGTGTTAAAATACTATTCTGCTTCTTGATAACCTTGTCATCATTATGGTTCTCATTAATCCCATGTTTTATTATCTATCTGTTTCCCCCTTTTCAATGTTTATTTATACTCGCAATTAAAGGGGTTTTTTCAAGTCCGTACTTCTTTTCATGTTTTTTCTCAAGACTTGACCATACCCCCCAAGAATAAACACTTGCACATGTTTTACTCTGTGAAACAAACAAGTAAATGATTTAAATATGTTTCTCCAATATTCATATTTTTAAACATTTACACTACTTGTTTTTGGTACTCACCATAGCAACTTCTCTGGTGAGTAACAAAAACGAGTAGCGCAGAAGTTTAACAATATTAACATTCTAGTTTTTACCGCTATGAATATCAATCATTATAATATGTTTCTCAGCAGAATGCTCCTCACCAGGGAAGTGAAGACAGATGTGGATTTGAAACATCTATGCTTTTGATACACTTGGCTCAGATGGTAAAACACCCATTTAATAAGTGGTAGGTCACAGGTGCAAATCCTGGTCAAGGCTTAATTGCTCCCCCATTCTTTACCCCAGCAAGGAAAAGAAGAATCATTTATGCAATTTACTTCTATAATTCATTTGATTTTTTCAATCTATACAGGTTGACTTTGCAAAAGAGTGTGCAAAGGATGATGGGAAATGTATCACGGATCTGAGTATGAAGGTTAAGACGAACATAGATGTAGAGGGGTGAGTGTAAAAGGGAGGTGAAAGGGTAAAGGTCAAATGTATGAAGGTCAAGACCAACATAGATGTAATGGGTGTAATAGGAGAGGTGAAAGGGTAAAGGTCAAATGTATGAAGGTCAAGACCAGCATAGATGTGTAATAGGAGAGGTTAAAGGGTAAAGGTCAAATGTATGAAGGTCAAGACCAGTATAGATGAAGAGGGGTGAGTGTATTAGGAGAGGTGAAAGGGTAAAGGTCAAATGTATGAAGGTCAAGACCAACATAGATGTAGAGGGGTGAGTGTAAAAGGGGGTGAAAGGGTAAAGGTCAAACCTCAATTTATACAAAGGACCTTGGAAAGGTTAAAAGGTCAGATATAACTCTGGGGATGTAACCTTAATGTAAAGGATTTATGCAAGGTTAAAAATATAAACATCTTTACAAAGATAAATGAAGGGTTAAAGGTCATATTTAAACCTTAATGCAAAGGATCTGTTACAGATTAAAGGTAAAAGTTCAACATTAACCTCAATGTAAATGAAGTTAAAGTTCAGCCCCAAAGAAAGAAATATATTTGATCGTCTTCCATGGATGTTCGTATTTCTTTCAGGAAAACACCAGTTTTAAAAGTTGGTGAAATCAAGGAGCTGGAAATCCAGATTTCTCTTGAGAATTTGAATGAAGCTGCTTATGATGCCAAGATTGATATTGGTTTCCCAGAAACATTGTACCACTTAGGGTTTGGAGATTTTGAAAAACAGGTAAGAGAGAAATTCAATAAGATACAGTGGAACCTCATTATCACAAAATCACTAGGACCACACATTTTAATTTGTGTTATCAGGATTTTATGTTATCCTTCACTTGTTACATGACAAATCAGTGCCAAGGATGTAAAACAATTTTTTGTATTATCAGGTAATAAATTTTGTGTTAAAGAAGTTTCAATATATCATGTAGTTAAATGTGATTGAGGATGCTGTTAAAGTTTTTAAATTGTGTGATGACATAAAAATTGTTAAGATGTCATTCAGGTTTTATTAGCCACAATAATCCTCTGTGACCTGTCGTTAGCCTTTGTTCGTTTATGTCAGCCAAGGTTGTTACCAGCCGTCACTTGTCGTCGAGGTTTCGTTGAAGGTTATTGCAATTCATCAGCAAATCTTGAAGTTCTTCTTGACTGATTTTCAAGTTTGTTACCTTCTGTCCACGTAAAGTCATCACAGTGTGAGTCTGCCTTAAGGAACAATCTTTCTAAAGTGTTAACAAATTGAATGTTGTGCCCAGGAGTGATATTTTATGATGATTTCGATTTCATGTCAGTGAACGATGGTTAGTTTTTGAAATTTCCTTAATTTTCAGGGTAGAAAATCAACCATCAGAAACTTGTAACTGGCAAGTTTTAGTCTTTGTAACATAAAAAACAATGTTCATGAATTGAACTACATAATGTATTAATAATAATAATGCACAGCTTATCTCCTTGTACCTTTGGCCGTAAATTTATTGAACACCCGTCATAATGTAGAGTTGTTATATGCCTCCATATTTTTTATTAAAATCCTGAATTGTATGGATAATTTGAACGACGGTGCTTATGATGCTAAAATTTGGAGATTTTGAAAAACAGGCAACCAATGCTGATATTTTGCAGTTGTTCATGACCTTGGGTGGGGGATATTTCCAAAATTTCATTCATTGTTGTGAATAGGCCATAGTATGTAATAAATTTTAAATTTATTTTTCAGAAATGTGCACAGTCAGAGACAGAACTAACATTGATCACATGTAAGCTTGGAAACCCCTTCCAACCAACCACGGTAAGTTTACAATAGGTCATTTTCTTCAAATGCAAAATATAACACATTGGGTTTAGGGGAGACACATAAACTAATCGGTAACAGCTTGTCGTTATCTGAACTGGTCGGAAAGATCAAATGTAGGGTATCTGGCTGGAACATGTTTGAATTTTGATGCTTTAAAAACATAAATATAGTACTCAAACAGACAACCAAAAGCATGCAGATACCTGTCACACCCTGCCATTTAGTTTACGTGTCTCCCAATATTTGCCAAAATCGTACCAAAAGGGCAGTGCAATTTGGGAAGTATTTACACGAAAATTTACACCAGATGGAACTGATTTTGGTAGTTTTCACAAAATCATGGAAATTGTTGCCAAAATATAACAAAGTCAAGAAAAAATTGTGATTTTTGTAGTGATTTGATTCATAGTTTAGGTTAGTTAGTACATGAAAACTGGTACTTTGATGGGAGAAGTTTGTAGTGACACACCCTTACACAAAACAAACTTGAATCACCCCTCAAGTTGCACACATCACAGGTAAATTTTTGCTAGAATATATCAACAAAAAAACAATTCTAATTGAAAGTTTTATGTGGTCATAGATTATTAGGCAATAAGGAGAGATATCTATATTTGGGGGCTTCATCACATGAGGCAGAAGGCCAACTGTAATACAGCACCCAATCATAGATATCTTCTGCAATACATAAGAACAAACAGACTAAATTGCAAATGTCATGTAATACAGATTTGCCAAACAGGTAATGGAGCTCTCTACACGGAGCACAGATGCACATCTCTGATATCCAAATCTGAGATGCGCATCTCTGTACACTACTTACACGTACGCAGAGTACAGTACAGCAGATCCGGATCTGATGCCCATATAGCAACGTCTAGATTCAAAATGGTTTACAAAGATGCGTATTGATCTGGACTTGTGCTGCCGTGTAGATACCTCCAATATAACCGTATAACTTGGTTGGGAGCAGCATGTGTATTCCAAATCACATCACGCAATCAGAGCTTTGAATAAGCGACTGCGGATATCTTTGACCTAAAACACACAGTTGTGTTATACAGGGTGAGTCAAATTAAAGTGTAATCAACAGGGGAATTTTTTTTTCTCGATGCATTCAAAAGTTACAACCGTTTAAGTAAAGGTACCCAATTTTGATTTCGAACACATTTGCTTAAACATGAACTCTTTACTGTACAGCAGTGGGTAATCTTATTTACTGTGCAATTTGATGAACTTGAAGCTACATTCAAAATGTTAAAAAGACATGCATTGTGCAGAGATACTGAAGTAGATTCAATGATATGATGATGCAGATCAAAGTTCTGATGGTCATTTCAGATATTAGTGCACAATCTTGACCAATGCCAGGAGATAAATCATGATGCAACAATGTAGCAACCGGCACAGGCATTTTAGTATCATCAGACTCATAGTCCGGTTTTAGATCACTGTCTGTTTTGTCTGTGGTTTACTGATATTCCAACCAGGTACTATCACTTAAGCGATTTAAACTATTGTTTATAAGCTAAAGACCACACAACTCTTCGTAACAGAAACCAGGAAGGCTCTAGAAGATCTTGATCCGGATGATTCTACAAAACAGCAACCAAATTTTCAGTGATCTGAACATTACCTCAAGAGTCAACCCCTACCCGATATTTCAAAGTCCACATTCAAAAGACTACTATTTTCTTGTCATTTTACTTCCATATGCGTTCCTATCATAACAATTGAAAGAGACAACATCCTTTGTTACCAGTACGCATGTAAACTAAATAGCGTAGTTTGTTCGCCGTTCAAATTGGGTACTTCCACTTAATTGATTATAACTTTAGAATGCTTTGACCGATTTCAACACAATAATTTTCTATGAAAGCTAATGAAATATGACATCTCATATAGGAACAATTTTGCAAAATAATAAAAGGAACTGGTAATATAAAATCACTGATTAGATTACACTTTATTTTGACTCACCCTGTATATTACTTGGGGCTTTGACCAATGAAATATCAAGGATTCATGTTGATTCAACTAAAAAATGAATTTGCCAAGCAGGCAATAGAACCGTATTACTTAGCACGATGATGAAATGGCAAGTGCAACATATACAAATGCATGCCATCAGCTTCGCGTGATTTTGCTTTGAATACCCAATCACGGTTACTTTTGGACCTAAAATGTGCAATACGGGGCTTTAGGCCAGTGTGATTCAAGTTTCATGTCATATCAATTCACCAAGTGATAAGTTAAAAAATCTCTGTATTCTCTTTTTTTTCAGAAACCTGAAATATACGTATTCAAATTTGACCCATCCAGTGTTTCGCCGGATTCAGATAATTTTACCATCTCTATTAATGCAACAGCGTAAGTATTCAAATTTGACCCATCCGTGTTTCGCCGGATTCAGATAATTTAACCATCTCTATTAATGCAACAGCGTAAGTATTCAAATTTGACCCATCCGTGTTTCGCCTGATTCAGATAATTTTACCATCTCTATTAATGCAACAGCGTAAGTATTCAAATTTGACCCATCTGTGTTTCGCCGGATTCAGATAATTTTACCATCTTTATTAATGCAACAGCGTAAGTATTCAAATTTGACCCATCCGTGTTTCGCCGGATTCAGATAATTTTACCATCTCTATTAATGCAACAGCGTAAGTATTCAAATTTGACCCATCCAGTGTTTTGCCGGACTCAGATAATTTTACCATCTCTATTAATGCAACCGCGTAAGTATTCAAATTTGACCCATCCAGTGTTTTGCCGGACTCAGATAATTTTACCATCTCTATTAATGCAACAGCGTAAGTATTCATATTTGACCCATCCAGTGTTTTGCCGGATTCAGATAATTTAACCATCTCTATTAATGCAACCGCGTAAGTATTCAAATTTGACCCATCCAGTGTTTTGCCGGACTCAGATAATTTAACCATCTCTGTTAATGCAACAGCGTAAGTATTCAAATTTGACCCATCCAGTGTTTCGCCGGACTCAGATAATTTTACCATCTCTATTAATGCAACAGCGTAAGTATTCAAATTGGACCCATCCAGTGTTTCGCTGGACTCAGATAATTTAACCATATCTATTAATGCAACAGCGTAAGTAGCAAGCAATAAAGAGACTGTATTCTATCATACAAAATAACAACCATGTTCAATTATACAACAGTCAAGTTAGCTCAAATAGTAAGGCCCTTGATTGCAGTGAGGAAGGTCATGAGTTCGAGGCCCTGTGGTGCCAAATTTGAGTGTGCTTGAAATTTCCTAGTTGCTGATTTTCTTGTGGTAAACCGGCAACAAACTCAGGGAGATCGATACTCTGGGCTGTGATGGTAATTTAAAGGTCCTTCGTAAGTGTTCACTGCATCGTAAGATACATGAATTATGCATTAGAAAAATCGAACCCTTTGTTAACGTTGCGTGGGGTCAAGAGGTGGTTTTAGCT
>JXSR01S073621.1:1921-14202 GCA_000969725.1 Ophiothrix spiculata
TGAGTGATAACATACATTGAACTATTTATAGCTGTTTATTGGAGTGTGCTATCCAAAATCACCTTTTAAAAGTTTGGTGCTGTTACCAGGGGAAACGAAGAAGAATGTTATTTAATGCCAGCAAAAATAGAAAGCACACCTTACTCTTTTCTCCTTTATTTATTTATTTGATCAAGAAGTATGAAAATTGAGCCATTTTGGTAAAAAATGCAAATAGTTTCTTTAAATTAGACTTGTTCTCATCGTAAATGTCAAATATATACCTTTAAGCAATTCAAGCTGAAACATGAACATTCTAACTCAAATTTTGCCAAGTTTATGACACTTTTTGCTTTTTTTTTTGGCCAAAAACAGGTTTTTGACATAAAAAAGTTTTGTTTTAGAAATCAAGACGGTGAAAAAGCAGAATAATTTTTCATGGATTTATTAGCTGCAGTCTGTAAAATATTTGTGCCAAATGCCAGCAAATTCCAACCATTTAGTTAGCAGATAATAAGCTTTATGTCCTAAGTGTTGGACGTGACATGTGAATGGAATTTTGCCTTAAAATCGTATCTTTTTGACATTTATTAAAAACAAAAACTAATTTTAAGGTTTTGAAATGATGCACCACTACAAACTTTCCATATTGAATGCTTTTTGTTTCATATCTATGCTCCTCCAATATTCCAAAACTGTTAAGTTTTTATGATTTCTTGATAGAGGCTTGTGTTGGACGTGACAAAGTGCAAATTTATGTGAACGGGGCAAATTTTACAAAAACTGATTCACACCTTAAAGTTAATTTGTAGTTCACATGTCTGCAACAACCAGAAACATACATGTACATGTACTATAAATTCAAAGTTGCAGACCTCTTCTTTTTCAAGATATGCAACACACATGTGTTGAACGTGACAAAATGTGTTGGACGTGACTGGTGTGACCAGAAAATGTTTTGTCCTTAGATCCGAGCCATTTTACAATGGTTGTCAAATCTCTAGGTACAATTTAATATTAGAGAGATTTTCCTCTTGGAGAGTGAGTAACACAAACATAGTACTCCCTTCATAAAGACAACAGGGCTTCTGCAAAAAGTGTTGGACGTGACAAAATTGTGAACGGAAATTTACGGACTAGATTTCAATTAACCATATATCTGAATTAATTCTAGTTTTTGTGGGCATTATCATGAAGAATTGTCTTTGCAAATGATACCATAAAATGCCACAGATATTCACCATGGGAGTGTCGGTGTACTTGAATAAAATACTATTCAATGTGAACGGAAAATGTCACGTCCAACACTTTATTTTGACTGCTCCATATAATTTTTTTGAGCACTCTGCTACACTTTATTTTCACATGGGAATAAAGTGTCAAGGGTTGTCGAACAGAACTCAAAAGTAACAATGGACAGACTCAACATAGCAAATATGGCAGCTGAACCCAAAAGGACATGCATTTTTGGTTGACGCCATATCGGTGTGAAAGATTTCCTCCTAACCATGTTTTATTTCAGCCTTATACATTGAGAACATTGTAAGGACACTAGTGTTGCAACATTGTATTAATGTAGACTTCCTTCTTTTGTCTTTATATTTGCATGACAGGTTTAGAGTAAAGCTATTATAAAGACAAGGCCGTGCAGTAAAAAGAAATGCAAGCCTATGTAAAGTACATAACTTTCAAGTACCAGATTTGGGGGTCTAACTTTGTCTACCTTTGTCGAACTTTCGTCGAACTTATGTCTACTTTGTGTAGTCGAACTTTGAATCTACCTTTGTCCAAACTTTGTGAACGAAGATCGAGAGAAGTTTATGTGATGATGATCATGATCAATTAAAAGGATCAAGAAGTGTTAAAACTCATACATGTGTATTTCTAGTTTCTAAAACAATTCATGACAATCGGTCAAATTTTTGCCATTTCGGTTGGGCTGCCTCTTGAAAAACAAGCGCAAATAAGTTGATTTAGGGATTGGAGGTATTCCTGTAAAAAATCGTACTTGGGTTTTAAGTGAAAACTCATAAAGTTGGCAATTACAGTGAAACGGGCCAGATTTAATTGGTTTCATCCATAATATTGGGCCACAGGTTCAAACAGAATGATTGATAAAGGCTTTCTTGTTTCTTGTATGGTTGAAATCACTAGTTGGGTAGTCATGGATGTCTGAGAGTCTGGTAAAATAATTTTGAAAAGAAACAGGTAGTTCATTGTTGGAAAATACATAAAAACAGTAAGTTCCATCGAATATATCATTTTAGTAAGTAAGTTATGCTTGGCAAATAAAGGATTAGCATAAAACTCCTGACCTATAATGAGCACCAGATATTAAAGTTATTTTAGCAACCAGAACTGCCGTTTGATGGAGCAATATGGATTTTTTAGTGAATGACTTTAATAGGCAATTGGATAATTAAAAAGCAATCACTTTGATCAGAAGTCCAGATTCCAAATTATATTTTTGGACAAACTATTCATTTTGGACAACTCGCATTAGAAAAACAAAATGATGGAAATATGCTATTGCACACCATTAAGTAAGTTCTGGATCACATATAGGCCTATCAAGTCCAACAAAAATTAATGAAAATGATTGACCACAATCTATACTGTACTTAAAATTTCAAGACTCAAAATCATGTGATCAAAAGTATATTTTGAATCTGATTTAAATTAGCACACAATAAAATCTCCAGATGCCCATCAATAACAAGAGAAATCTCCATGTTGTTATCATTAATCCTTAATGAAAAATAAACTTAGCAATACTTTAATCTTTACGTTGCTGTCATTTATCTGTCAAACCGCAATTGCTGCCATGCTAGGTAAAAACAAAACTCAATCCATTTGATTTAAAAACAAGTGCATCAATGTACCTACATGAAGATATTAAAAGTGGAGTCCTACAAATTAAACTTGACAAGTATGCCTATACAAAGTATAAACTCAGTAATATTCACTGGAAAATGTTCAAAGTACATACCTGTCATGAAGTCCATCTTTACTCCTAATTCCCAAGGGAGTACAGTCAGCTTCGGTGACTTCAATCCCTCTACATGCTTTTACTGGGTGAATTAAGATTCCCGACAATCTCCCAACTTCTACCCATCGAAGCCTGCTATTAATGTAGCTATACAATCCGTAAGCAGCAAGCCCAGCAACACATGCTGCCAGACCACTGACAAAAACAGGTTTTTGTAAAACTAAATCTGACATGACTGCAATATGAATGGTTTCATGTAAAGAATAGACCTCTCTAGACAATGATCATTGCAGCATACCTAAGTCAAAGCAAATGATAACAATGCACTGAATACAATCCGCTCATGTGATGATGTGAGCTTTTAATATCAGCCTGTGCAGTCATTGGCAGTGCCAGTCATGCCAGTGGCAGTGTGTGATGATCATCTGTAGTGTATATCTGATAAGGCAAGCTTACAAATGACAAATTGTGGTTTTAAATCGCGTGGCAACCAAAATGAGGTCATGCAACTGTCAATGTCATCGGAATAAGAAGAACTCTCAGGGCAGTCTATCAGTAAAGTGTGTAAATTGTGACCAGGCTTAAACTATATCCGCAGCCTTGCCATTCGGTGTTCGTTGCATTGGTCAGATCAAGGCGCACAACACTAAAAACTCCTAATTGTAGGAGCGCGCGCGGTAACGCTTACGTGTGAATTTGACCCGATTTTAGGCTCCATGACCATGTTGCTCTGCTTCTGCTTCAGATACTTCGCAATGCTCCAATTGGAACCAAACGCGAAGGGATTTGAAATCCGAGAATATGTGACCGAAACGATGTCGGGAACAATCAGGGGTAGAATACCCTACTCTTCACGATACTGACTGCGATTGCATGTACAGGTCCCGGGGTACAGGTATGACTCATCTTTACATGGGACCAACAGACTACCAACGGCTTTACGTCCCCTCCGAAGGACGACAATCTCTCATGAAATATTCACCCAACACAATTTCATCATCTTTAATGGTCATGCTTTTTAAGGTGCCCCCCACCCAGTGGGCGGTCAATGGGTATTCTGACCGGGGGAATAACCCCGGGGGGTAACCATCCATCCGGGGGAGCGGGTTGGCGCAGCGGTACTTCCCTCGCCCGGTGCACCAATGAGGTCCCGGGTTCGTTCGAGTCGCCCGCCCGGCGCTTTATGTGCGGTTGGTTTTCAGTCCATGCTCGCTTCCGCAAGTTTTTCTCCGGGTGCTCCGGTCTTCCTCCTGCATTCAAAACTGAATTTAAAAAATTGACATCTTGGAGCCCTGTTAAAGATAAGCTTCTTAATGTTAGCTTCAACTTGGCCTACAAGTTGGGTTTCCTTGACGAAAGCCTATTAAACAAGGTGTTACCAAAAAGGTGACACCTGGACAGGTCTCGAGAATTATCAAATGGTAGGCCTACTCTGCAAGTCTATAATTAGGCCTAGGGTTTCAGACGGATACCCTGGTCACATAACCTTGCGGCGAGGTTACGATGTGTTTACCAAATGTTTACAGCGTCAATTCAGCAGACGCCGATCGGACACCGGTCGGACACGTGTGCGGTGTCCGTGAGCCGCCGGAAGCACGCCACAATAATTTAATTCCGAGTTAAAACCTTGAGGTTTGTATACGATGTCTTCAGTTATGGTCACATAACCACCGGTGTCCGACCGGGCATCGCAATCATTCACTGACGTCATACCAATGTCATACCGGCGTTGCCGCGGCTTCTTGCGACTTATGTGACCAGGGTGTGAGACAGAATGGTTGAATTAATGAGAATGGTGCCTTAAATTGCGAATAAATCTGCTTCAAATACGGTACCTAGAAATACTTCTTAAAAGTGTTCAAATGGTGTTCATTTACCTACAATTTCTTGTATTATTTCGTCACAAGTTTACGTGCGGTCTCACTAGGGCATTTCGATTCAAACAGGTATGGTCACGGATAGGTTATTTATTCGAACAGACATGGTAGATGGTCTCAGACAGGGTATCTTTTTTTTCCACTGCCCATTTTTGCCAATTTTTGGTTTCACATCATGGGTCTGACTCTGAGCTGCGGAACTCGGGTGGTCACCCGGACACAAATATCAGTTACCCCCCTCCCTCCCGGATCCCCGGGATAAAACCTTTGAAATTGTGTCTAACACCCTGATATCAGCTGTTTTCTGTGCTAAGCCATCTTAAAAGGTTAAGCAAGAGAGTAACAAATTTAAGAATTGCATATGCAGTGCCAGTGAGACAACAACAAAACTTTATATACACTTGCATCATATTTTTGAAAAAACATTGCGGTCCTTCATTGTATGTTGGGCATTGTTTGTTGACATAACCATCTTTGAACCACGAACAATAGATGATTCTAAGGTTGAATATACAATGAATAGCTATAAATGGCATCACCATGTTATTTTCCCTATGTGATGCCAGGTCATTGTCAGCTATTGTCTTTGCAGACAAAATAAAACCGTTTTAACAACTTTTTGAACTTCCTGAAAATGACTATAATAACCTTACTGTGACTTCTGAAGATACACACATTATACATGTACTGTATTTTCTAAAAATAACTTTTATTGCCCAAGTTCAAACACCTATGTTACATAATAACTAACATTTTTCTTTCACAGTTATGTGTGAAGAAGTCTACAAAACAGAATCCCCTTTACAACTAATGATGGTCTGTCTGTATAACTACTTGCAAAGAAGTCCCCTTCCCCTCAAAAAATAAGATAAGATAAGATGAGATAAGATAAGATCCCTCGATACATTGCTGATTGTGCATTTAACATTTTTCTTTGATTACAGTTCAAAATCATCCAAAAACTTTTCCCCACTACAAACACTTGGAGATGTTTGCATCACTACAACAATAATGGTAACTTTGTAAAAGTTTTGTCAAATTCTACTCTCACTCTTTCAATCTTTTTGGAGAGCTTTGAAGTGAAATTTTCAATCTCTTCATCAAACTTTTTGAGATTTTGGTACCAAAATATTGCTCATATATTTCTCATAACCCATGTGAAGTTTCATGGCTGATTTGTGTTTCATTTAGGAGATCTATATATGAAAATGTGTCTAATTATGGTAACCATAATTATCTTTACACAGTAACATATAGAGTGGCTCTGAAATACTAAATTACCCATAAAATCAAAATGGATTGACTGATTCAGCTGAAATTTTAAACATAGACCTCTTTAGTGGTCATCTTTCATATGATATTTATAACTAAATATGAAAAATCGGACCAAGCTCCTAAAAAATTTGGGTTCTCTCTGCAAAAGAGGAGACACACTCTCCTGGTGCCTCGCCCTAAATTCAAATACAAGAAAATCCAGGGTCATTTTTTTTTTTTTTTTTTAAATAAGATTGCATTTACTTTAGTAACATGTTTTTGAGAAGTTCGAAATCCATAACAATCAATTAACTGAAACTGGAAAATGTTTCCAAAATCATTAACACTGTCGATTTCTCGTTTGTTAAATGTTTAAACGGATTTCAATTGGAATGGTGAAACATGTAACCTAAAGTTTTTATGATCTACTAAATTTAGTATACTCATAATAACGAAAAAAGTCTTGACTTGATCTGTGTAAACAAGAGGCAGATTTTATTGTTAAAAAAACATTTTGCAATGTTTCGTCATAAAATGGAGAACTCATGATGCTCATTGGTTTGGTTTACTCTAAGGATTCAGTAAAAACGAACCATTTCTTTCCCTTTCCCTTAAGGTGACCCTCCTGGTTTTTTTTCATGAAAGGGCAAATAATTTATTTTTTAAAGCATCATGCACTTTGAAAATTAAAAAACTGATTGACTTTTGAACGCAGTACTTGATCTTGATCTACTTTAACAAAAGACTGTAATACAAGTCAGATTCATGAAAAAAGGACTATTAATCGTTATTTCATGTTGTAGATAATTTTATTATGAAGTCATCATCCATATGAAATGCAAAATATGAGACACTTTAAACTCTACATCTTACTGATGTGAAGACAAATAGAAGAATGAAATGTGAACTTTATATTTTTTCCTGAAATCAGGAAATATCCAGAAAATTCTCATACTTGAACTTGAAACAAAATTAGCAAAAGCATCAAACAGTCAAGAACACAAGTGTTCCTTGAGCACAAAGAACATGGATATTTCCCAAAATATGAACTGAATATTTGTCATCGTCAGGCAGCAAGATCTGGCAGCAAGGTATCCATGAAAATAGAACCTTATGATCAATGAGTTTAATCCAAGGAATTCTACACAGGAAACTTGTTCTTGCCAACATTTTGATGTCACTCATGGAGCATAGTTACTGTACCTCTAGATTTGTAAACAGACCCAACAGCTAGGCAGATTTTGTGTATCTTGACTTCCAGCATAGACAGGGTTTGCATTTTCAAGCACAAGCTGTGTTTCGTCATGTGAGTGCAAGAAAGTCGTATCTGCAATAGCTGTCATTTGTCATAAATGTGGATTGTACACTGCATGACCTCCAGTCTTGGGTCAGTGGTTATTGAAATGGTTCTTCAGGTGATTGTGTCACCTGAAGAACCATTTTAAGAACCACTGACATAAGACAGGAACATTTTGAGGGATTTTTCACATTCTTATGACAAGGTGTTAAATAAATAAAACTTAGGGCAGCCATTGCAGATACGACTTTCTTGCACTCACATGACGGTTTGTGTTTACTGCAGTGCCTATTGCTAGGTTAGTCGATTTTATGACGATTTTCACTTTCAACAAGTCTCATCAAGTGTGGCTGCATCTGTAAAATGCTGGAAGTGCAAGTCACCCTCCATGAATAACAATCAAAGATAACCATCATCCCATAAGGTTTACACAGCATCAACCTGAGAACCGATTACCGTTTATAAATTCCATGGGATAATTTGATACACTTTTAAAAACGAAAGAATGAATGTGTCAATCTTTCTTGGAGTGATTTTTGTTTCACTCCAAAAGAATACAATTCCACTTTCTTCGAGTGAACCCATTTTAATTTTCACTTTTAAAAGGAGTAAGAATTCCCTTTTTAAGAGTTAAAATGTACATGTATGGTTTCACTTTAAAAAGTGCTATTTCACTCTTTTTGAGTGAAACAAAATTTACTCCCAGAAAGGGTGATTTGTTCACTCTATAGTTTTTAGAGTGTGTGCATCAGCAAGAATATTTTATCTCAAAATGCTTTCCAAGGCAAGAGCACTAGACTTCATTCACTCTTATACACACTGCATTTTAAAACTTCAACTATCATATATACCAACAAATATATATTTCCATAATTCTATTATTTACAGATACTATCTAAGACTACTTGAAAGCACAAGTACTGCATAAATGCAACTGATAAAATAGATCTATACAATATACAAGAATTACATTAACTATATCCCATCAAATTACTGTTTTAACAATATGACAACCAGTTTCAATTTATGGCTAACAATATATGTTGTTAGGTTTTTCTAGACAAATCCAGATATTAAATCCTTTAGCTTTCAACTTCTCGGTCAGAGGTCTTGATAACAAGCGACATCCACTGCTGTTTTTCCGACAATTATCTACACCTGATAATTTGGTAAATTAACAGGAATTTTGATTTAAAAGCATTATAATGTAGGTCATGTACAAGATCAAATGAAAATTTCTGTGGAAGAGACCACCACTCTTTAAGTATGGGTCATCTGAGAAACACAGCAGTGAACATCGCTCGTGTAAAAGACCTCAGACTGAGGTCAAAGGCCATAAACCTGTGGATTCGTCAAATTTATTCTATATTTTCAATGATCCCGCAAATGCATATTTTCAATGTATATCTATATAATAAAAGGTTTTTGCTGTAAAAGTCTTTAAAAACAAATCCTTAAAAAAAAATTGTGCCAGTTTATTCTTGCACATCACATTAAGTTTCATGTGAATATTTGTTCCAAAATGAGTGTAAAATGCACTCATTTTGGAACAAATATTCACATGAAACTTTATGTGGTATGCAAGAATTAATGGGGCTCTGGCACTTAAAAACATTTAACATTGTTGAACAGATTCATTAGGTTGGTAGATTATCAATGGATTTCATAATTTTGCATGACAAATCAGTGAATTATTTAATTGTACACTCTTACTCGTATTATATTTCGTCCTATTCGTCTGAGGACTTCATGAGATGTGGCCAGCTGATCCATTTTCCCAGAGAAATACATTTAATTGTTGTTGTTGATTATTACACCACAGGGTAATACATTACGTTATAGCTGCAAATTATTACAACAGCAGATTAAACTTGCTATAACATAAGTTTCTTGAGCTTGCAACCTAGGTGCAATAGACAATTTACATAAAAAGGCAACTGTTGGCATCTAATCATATTGAAAAATGTGAGAATTCAAGTAGAAAAGAACCCAAATATTACGTTATCAACCAAAGTTGCAAGAGAAGTAAACTATACATTTTTCAATTATCATAATGAAACAATGAGATTTTAGCATGTGCTGAAAAATATGAAAAGTTTTGACCTTATGGAAAAACGTTGTTTGTTTTAGAGAATCAAATCAACTATTGTACCAACTTTTAATTTTTTAAATTTGTCGAACTACTATGCAAAAAATGTAGTTTTCAAACTCTTTGTGGGACTAGATTTCTATACGATATGTTTTTGAAAAATACCAACTCTGCAATTGCAAGTAAGTTTACTTGCTCAGTTGAAGAAACTCCTTTTTTACCTTACTCTGTTCTACATAACAATTAGCAATCAAAAAATTGTGTTGTTATTATAGTATAGATTTCTATTAAGATTCATATTGATTAAAACTAGTTCACAAGTTAGAAATATTGTTCATTCACACAATAATGATTAAGATATATATACAATTCAATCTTTTAAATATCTACAGTATATAAAGAATTATTTATCTATTTACAAAATTTCTATATACATTATTTGTCAACATGAAACACATTTCAAAATAAAACAACTGTTTTTTAACCTAAATCTACAAGAACAATGTTAAAATCCATAATTGAATGCCAAAGCATATAAGGGAGAGGCATGTAACCAAACAATCAGTTGATTACCTGGTATTATGCAATTCAAGCTCATAGCTAAGGGAGGGCAGGTTGTGAGGGTGCATTAACCACCCACCCACCCACCCAGAGAACGAAATACATAAAGATCCCAAATTTCCTTCAGATAAAACTACCAGAAACTGTTTTCCTAATAACTTGTTCTACACCATTTAAATATTTTTAAAAATGTTTTGTGTAAGCCTTAAGAGATATATTTTAAAATCGATTTTTAAAATTGATTTGCACTACCTTCCCCCTCACCTAAAAATTACCACAAGCTTCAAGTTCTTGACCCCACGATGCTTACCCGAGGCCCTAGCTAGTTTTGTTTCACATTGAGGACATGATTGAAAACAACTGTTCACAAGACAGCTTCCCTCAATGAATCCTCAAGAAACAACAAGCAATCTTATCTCCATGTGAACAAACATCTGGACCTTTCAATACACTATATTGGGGGCTGAGAGCCACAAGGGCGTATCTACATTTCAACAATCCCCAGAACAAAAGATTTCAAGACCTGATGAGTCTTTCCAAATGAATGATCTTATACACATGGGTAACAAATCACTCATCTTAAAAGCACCATCAGGTCTTGAAACCCTTTTGTTCCAGGGCACTGTTGTTTGAACCCAATAGAAATAGGGACATTTTATTTCTAAGTGTCAAAATAGATGGCGCTATTCATAAAAAACTAATTTTTGGATGTAGAAGAGATATGCTGGTGTGTACTACCGACATTAGGTATGCAAATGAAGCAAATGACGTCACGAAAATTTAATTTATCATTTTTAGCCAAAATTTTCACAGATCAAACGACATAATCGATAATCAAATATAATCAATAATTTGAAATATGTATAGCGCCCTCTTTTTTGCACAAATCTGAATTTACAAAATATACCAATAAATGAGCTCAAAGTTAACCAAATTTTACCCAAAATGATACAAAATTTTGAGAATGGGTTCAAAACTTTAGTATGCAACACATTCCAGCTATTTATACTGCTTTTTCAACTCTCTGTGAAGAAAAAAATGAATTTTGGGTTAAAAATGAATAAATGTCCACTTCAAACAACAGTGAGCTAGGGATTGTTGCCTTGCAAATACAGCTTACTGGCTCCCAACCCTCGGTATGTTCATTATTCAATTTCCTCAATAAGTATTTTTTTGCGTATCACCTATGTGTTGAAGATATAATTAACATATTCATATCAAATACACATACTGTACAGACAAATTAAGCAGTTTGGAACTTGCATAAAAATAACTTAAAATAACAATGCTTACAGCACTCAGTTTGCACACTGGTATTTGCACCAAAGAAGTTGCATAGGTATACAAAAGTGATATCAAACTGTATAACCCTTAGCAATATTTGGCAGATGGTGAACTACAATAACTGATTTTCCAAAATGTACTAAAATTTTCTCATGCTATATATAAATAACTATGGTATATAAAATGTGTACATTGGGCAGCATGTTTGCAAACTCCTATGGGTATCATAGTGCGCTAACCTCCTTCGATGCCTTATGATCAACATTCACCAGTAAGAGGTAGTAGTGGCATCCTTTATTATCCACTTCTTAAGTAAAATTACCAATGGGTATAAAGATAAGCAAATTACAACTCTGAGGTGTTTTCGAAAACTAACCATATAGAAGAATGGATAATGACAGCTTTATACACATTAATTTAGCATTCTAGAAGTACATAGTACATTTATATTAGATTAAGCATGATGATTGATTAATATGTGGAATTGTTGATATTTACTTTAACCAAACAGAACATAAGACTATGGTCATAATAATTCATTCGAACAGTGTTTAGTCCATCTTGAAGGACCACGGGCAGCAAGCAACGCCCTCAATGCTCGTTTCGCTCGCTGTCAGTGGCCCTTTTAACTAAACACTGTCCGTATAAAGTATTGTGACCATAATCTAAGGTGCATTATCAATTGACATCCAATCAACTCGCCCAAACTGAGCTATTTGACCTGAGCCAATGAAATACCCGGGACAAGCAGTCATTATTAATTAGATCGTTATAGTACCTATTGATACTATTGAGCATAATATTACTTGATTTTTACAACAATTGAAAGCATAGGTAGCAATAGATGAGCAACTACTTGCTTAAGGCTCATTCTCCGATAAACCGTGCAACTTTGGTTAGAGAAATGTTGAAATTTCGACTACTAACAACTCATGAAAAACATACAAAATC
>JXSR01S073621.1:66012-76134 GCA_000969725.1 Ophiothrix spiculata
TAAATAATATTTTATCAATGTAGAACCGAAATTTAAAATACAAATTTGGGGTCGCCGGACTCGTTTTGCATGCGAGTCAGTTTAAAAATAACATTTTTGGAGCTTTTTGGGAAAAATTAGTACATGGGTCTTTTTGAAATGTGGCAAAAGTGACATTATTTAGTGTTGATTCAAAAACTTCCCAGTGAAATTTTGTGTCATTTTCCCCCTTAATTTACGCAAAAGTATGTTCTTTCAATAAATAAAATAACAAGTGGGGTACACCGACCTATTTTTTACAAAAAATGAGAAAATGTGACATAGTTTGGCTTCAAAACACTATTCACTGCTGCGTATACTGCACATACGTGTTGCTGCACTTGCAAAATCAAAACAAGTGCGTACCAGTACACGTGGACCAGACACCTTCAAACATTACGTTGAATTGGACATTCCACTTCTTAACACCAGTATTTGTAAGACGTTGTAACAAAAGAAACACCGTTTATGGCACCACTGCATTGGTTGACATTTGTCTTTTCTAATATCGATGGTTAAAGTATTTGCTATAACTCTACTAGTTAACTGGCTACATATATACATTGCTTATTTAGTGTGATTCAGTATTGCCATTGTATATGATGTGCTAGTATCTTTACAATAGCAAGACGACTAGATACATTTATAATTCAGGACCTCGAATGATCTTGAATGCAAGTCTATCATATTCTGTCAATACACTCAATGCCTTTCTTCTTTATGAAGCTCGACTTCCTTCTTTATCCACGTTTTCATCAATAAAACACTATATATCAGGGCTATTTATATTGGAGAATTGAGGGTATTCGAGTGCTTTCTGATGCTTGATATTTGAAGATTTGCAGATGGGAATTTCGAGTGTCTAAAATCACCTATATACACTTACTCGTAATCAATCTAAACATGAAGCATCCTCATTTTAAAAGTCATGAGTTGTTCGCCAGTTATAGCCCGGATGGTTATAGCCTAAATTGATATTGATAACATTCTTTATACAAAACATGCTGTCATGTGCTTTGTTACATAAAAAAAAATTATACGAAAACAAAACAACAACGACAAAGACAATAATAACAACAACATCAATAACCCAGACAAAACGTTAAGGTTCTCTGAGTAAAATGTCTTCGTTGAAAACAAAGAACGTATTCTGTTTTAACAACGATTACCACCTTACTGAATATTTACCTACTATAGTCTTTTAATTCGCAACATATTACAAGTGATTCTTAACACAGATTGATATACAATTTATTCTTGACCAATTTTGACACCTGTATTCTCACTCGCTGCAAGTGTAGAAACCTTCAGTCTCTCAGATCTGATTTAATCTACTAAGTATTAAGGAATTTGACGAAACACCTTCCTCACTTTTAAGGTATTAGAATATGTACCCTCTTTTTACCTCGACATTTATCAGCTGTTCTCAATGTTAAGATGCTTTTTTACAACTCATGCTGTTGGAACCTTTGAGGAGGATCAAATGACACATGTTGCATTCCGTTTTAGCGAGAATGTGATATTTTACCTATAACAAATGCCATGATTCTCTCCCGGATACGAAACGTAGTACTATACACAAATATGTGTTGACAATACCAGTTTGTAAAACCTTTGATATTAGTTTGAGACGGATTCAACGATCAACGAATGTAGGAGTGTGTCTTTAATTATATTTTAGAAATTGATGATGCTCCTGAATGTTACCAGGGTTATGTATACTTAAAGGTTATATGCAAAGGTTGGGTATATTTGGCACCAAAGTATAGAATTAAGTTGTATCAACCCAATTAAATACAAAAACAACCAATTTTCATCAAAGCAACAGCAAAATAAACTTAAACAAATAATACTATCTGCACCAACAATTACACACATAAAGGTTACACAGGGTTGTGCATTCACTGTAAGTCCCTATGCAAACCTATGGTCTTTTGATTATATTATTTATTTATTTTTCGACTTTTGACTAGAAACAATGTTCAATTTAATAATTATTTTTGAAAGTTTACTTTAGCATCATTTGAGATTCACACATTATTTTATACCATCATTTGGAATATATTGGAATTATTTATTTATTTTTCGACTTTTGACTAGAAACAATGTTCAATTTAATAATTATTTTTGAAAGTTAACTTTAGTATCATTTGAGATTCACACATTATTTTATACCATCATTTGGAATATATTGGAATTAATATCACTCATATATCAGGTAAGTGAAAATTTTCAACACACAAAAATAGTGCTGAACTCTATATACTTCAATGCTTTGTCAGAGCATTGCATAGATTGTTGGTAACACTCATATACGTCATCTTTGAGTGATTTAAGTGTGCTAAAGCTTGTATTGTGTATTCTCCAAATGCTTTTATTTTTATTGTGGAGGCAAAATCTGCAGGAATTGTTGTTTATTCGTCCTATATGTGTGTTAACTGATACATTACTGATCAGTGTTCACTTCTTTGCATATAACCTTTAACAAGCGGACCATAGAACTCATACATGTAGAACTGACTTTGTCATGTTGCAATGGTGTTGTAACATTGTTGTTGCTTTTCACGGGTTTTGTGATTTTTAGTAGCATGAGATATCAATTTGACGCTAAAAAAGTCTCTATTATACGCAAAACGTTAAAATCATTAGTGCACTGTTGCGTTCGAATATGTACATAATTAGGGAAAGAGTGTAACTCATTTAGACCTAAATTGATGACATTATGTGCCCCGTCATATCTACGTAAAGGTATACGTCGGCATAGTATATTACGAGATACGGGCCATTGAAGCTTAGCATAATCAACAATCACGTCCAAGGTCGAATTTTAATTTCATCCGAAACATTAAGTGTATTCTATCATACTAATCAGGTTCTAACATCCAAAACATAAGCAAAAGTTGTGTTAAAACCAAAATAAAAATCTTCCCTCTATCAAGTTTTACTCAGTACAAAAACTTTAAACTCGGTTTTCTCAGAACTATAGTTTCCGATTCGGCCCGATTCCTTTTACCAATTTGGATGTAACGTTGCAACCGAACATCCAATAACCAAAAGCAAGGTGCCATTTTAAACCTTAAACTTTCAAATTTCAGATGAGACTAATTTTGGGACCCTTAAGATACCTTTAGATATGACAGGGCACATATATACAATCATATATATTTTCATATATACATTAATTCTGGAAATGACTTTTTAAATCAACTTTTCGTTGCTGCTTCTATGCCAGTGTGATTCAGCAAAGCCATCAGACCCAAGTCCACTTGGTATTAAAGTTATTCAATTCGTTATCTAACAATAGCACTTTGAACAAGTGCCATAATCAATAAAACGCTATTTATATTGGAGAATTGAGGAGACAAGAGTACATGAAAATATACAGTGCTATTTGATCGGATTTTGTCTGATACTTGACGTTTGAGATGAGATATTGAGACAAGAATTTCAAATGTCAAGAAACATTAACACTTACCTTGTATGCTATTTTTAAATCATGAGGATATTACCAAATTCACTTAGAGCACGGATCGACATTTTTATTTGTTTTGATATATTCAAGCAACAACAACAACAGCACAACAGAAAAAAAGAACAAGAACAGAACAAAAACATAAACAAAAGCAACCAATGAATAGTTTGCTTCTTTCGGAATCACTGAAAAAACATTAGAATCACAATGAATAGTTTGCTTCTTTCGGAATCACTGAAAAACATTAGAATCACCACTATTGCCCCTTTTAAGAGCCATTTTATTGTATACATTTACTAATAAAAGAAATGAACGATTTCTTTTTCGATTTAATGGAGAAAGAATGATTCAAATATTTGTCGTCGAAGAAACGGAGATGATTCTATTTTGTCTCATGCTTTTTAATACGGTATGTTTAATCATATTCTATTCTATTAATAGCAAATACGCCTAACTGATTTTGAAAACAACACTTTATGTTGTAGTTATCCTTTCTGAATAAACATGTTTGCTTATTTAGAGGACGAAGCATTAACACTGAACTACTTTATTTGACGCTACTTGAAATCAGATTACAGATTAAAATTGTGTCGTTGATATTTTCGTTAAATGGCAAGTAAATATATCATGATTTAATCAAGAATGAGAATAGTTATATAGGGAATAAGAATTAATTTAAATAATTCTTCCCGAATGTTATGATCAGTATACACACGCAGCCGATGCGCCCCCCCCCCCAAAAAAGAGTTAATCGGCATAACAAAATTCTCCTGTGTTTGTCTTCCCATACCGTATGGGAATATTGATGTGTTGAAGACTACAAATCTGTATCGAATAAGTTATATAGATATACTTGATGTACAAATTAATGAACTTTATAATGTCATTTTCGTCAATGATTGGAAAGCAATTTTTGATTAAAGTGTTTAGAAGTATGCTGCAAAGATCGAATGTTTCATAAATCCTGATAATCGACAAAACAATTACGTAGACATAAAATATGTCCCCCTTCATAAATGTGTCCCGTCATATCTAAAGGTACCTTAATACCGGCATAGTAAATTACGAGATACGGGCCATTGAAGCTGAGCATTATCAAACATCACGTCCATGGTCGAATTTCTAATTTCAACAGAAATGTTACCTTTGAGATGTATTATATCATATTAATCAGGTTTTAACATCCATAACATAAGACAAATGTTTTAAAAATCGATATAAAAATCCTTTCCCCATTGAAGTTTTACCAGTACAGAAACTTTAAACTTGATTTTCTCAGAACGATAGTTTTCTAAATCAGACCGATGCCTTTTACCAATTTCAATGTAACAATTTGCAAATCGAACATCCAATAACCAAAAGCAAGGTGTCATTTTAAAGCTTAAAATATAATCTTGCAGATGAGATCAAAAAATCAATTTTCATTTTGCCACCCTTAAGGTACATTTCGATATGACGGGTCACAAATTGCAATGGCAGATTTCTGAACTGAAACCATGAGTCGTACCACAAAGATACAAATCCAGTAATATGATCAGGAAACTATAACAATTTCATCTCTTCATCAATCTTTAATAATTGGAACACTATACGACAACACAAGTGGTAAAGAAATAACCGCAACTGGACTGTGTTTCACGAATGTTTGTCCAACTCAGACAAGATACATTGGTTCCCCAAGTAAAATATTGTGATTGAAAACAGTGGATGGTTTCTTAATGTCCATACTACATGCTGCCTGGGAAAATTTCAATTGGAACACGCATGGGTACCACAATCTTGGGCAAATTGCTAAAACGTTTTCGTTGCTGAAAACTATCTTTGTTTGAACTGACTAATCTTAGTAGATATTTGTAATATCAGTATTTAACGTGTTCTGTCATGTTGAACTTTAACAATCCTTAGATTACGTGGTAAGAATAGCATGTAGGTTTTAAGTGTTATTTCAAATATATAATAATAGACCAATGATTAGGCCTAAAGGGTTTTTGGTTCTAAAAGTAATAGCCTTTACCTGTAAACCTACCAGCAACCACTGTTGCTTTCACTTAGATGGTCTGCCGATCTTGACTCATATGAATAAACAAAAAAGAAACTGATGTTAAAAATACCACTCTATCTTATTCAAATGATTTGCAATTTACAAACATTTAAAAGCAATTTGTTGTTATAAAACATCATTTATGATTATAACTTGATTTACATTCATTTTAACAAAACAAATTACAATACAAAAATGCATTGGCTAGTGAGTTGTGATTGAATCAAGAATAGAATAATGAGAATGATTCTGGCTGATATTTTAAGATATTGTCAAGTGAATAAATCATCATTAAGAAACAAGAAAGTAATAGTACAATATTTGGTTCAAAATAGATTTGTAAAAAAAAAAAAAAAATGTCCTTTTTTTTTGAAACTATAGCATAATCTTGAAATTCGGAGGCATGGTTGAAAGTGATACACACACACACACACACCCCCACACCCACACAAAAGATGTTTAATCTGCTTCACGGAATTGAAAGTACGGTGTGACTGACAGTTACATCTTCCACTTCCTATTGTTGCGTAGATTCAATAGTTTTATTTCCAAAACGACTTGAAGGGAAGCACAGGTGATATCTTCTAAATATCTTCTAAATATGTTAAAAGTCACACATTTTACCCTTTTGTAAGGAAGTGGACGTTTTCGTTATTGTTTTGTTTCTATTATCTTGCACCTGTATTTAGACCGTAATGAAATAACCTTAAGCCATCAAAAGACAATTCCACTCAAAGGGTTTAAAATGTCTGACCTGATTTAGTAATTGCCTGTTTGTTGAAACTGTATTAATAACCTGCGTAATAGCGCGATCCAATCTAGTAAGATTATATCTACTTTTACGCAAACTACTGCGCGGTCATTATCAGGTAACAATGACTTCTGTTAATGACCCGCGTAGCGCGTATGCTTTAAACGCAGCATTACGCGCAGGCAATGATATCGCGGAGGTCGCGTTTGACTAAACGTAACGCGGACGCAGTGCCTAGACCGATCGATATTTTAGCAGATGGCAAAGAAACAAACTAAATAAAATTATGATTTTTACCCGTTTTTGGTCAAAATCAGTAAGGATTTTAAAGATAAAATTACAGTTATTAATGACAATAATAACTTTGCACCATCTTTTAATTCGGTCATTGTTTAAAATCGTTGGTGTTTGTTTTGTGCCTCGGTACTTTTCTTCGGGAGCTACGCTCCCTCAGAAAAGTACCTCGGCCCAAAACAAACACCTCCGATTTTAAACAATGACCTCAAAAAAGATGGTGCGCAGTTATTATTGTCTAATTAAGCATTGCTTGTTTGGCCGATGGTATAACGTGCCTTTTCTCATTGCATTGCCAGCGAACTTGCAAAGTAAATGCAAATGGAGGATGAAATCACAAAGTTAAAGTCGTATTCATTCCTCGTAACAAGTCTTATAAATTGCTTTTATCTTGTGGACCAAGAATAATACATAAGTAATTTAGTGTGCGCACATTTGCTCCATTATGTCATTTAGAAACAAGAAACTGAAACAGCATCTTAATATATTGACATGCCGACCATGGCTATTTTATAATCCAGGCCAGAGCTATGAATACCTTTAAAATTCAATTATGGGTACCATAAATAGACACATTTCAACTTATATTTCAAAAACAAAATACGTTTCAGCCGCAAAATTCCGCATTGATTATGAGAAAATATGAGCAATATTTTGGTTCGAAGATCTTGAAAAAAGTTTTATAAAAAGTTGAAGCAATCGGACCACGCTTCGTTTATGTTGCTGCAAAGAATGTCTGAAAGCAGTTGTGCAGTTCTGCACAAACTATTGAATTTGATTTCCGGTTTTAACCCACAACACTACTATATAGTTTGCTCATTATAGTAGTGATGACCATTAAATAAATGAACGCCAAAAGGTACTCCTGCATTTCACTAACTTTTTACGATCTAAAGTTTTTGTTGTAGCTCTTTCCAAATATACAATATAACTGCAAAATATATGCAATACGTTCTGCTGTTCTCAATTACCACCATAAATAATGTAACGACAAGAGAGACTTCCTAGTGTTTGGATTTGTCTACAGTGAAAAGTTATGAAACGACATTAATATAACTGTCATGTTAGTTTCAACTGTCAAAATACCATAGACAATATCATGAGTAATAATTATGCATTTTTGAAACTATAGCATAATCTTGAAATTCGGAGGCATGGTTGAAAGTGATACACACACACACACACACCCCCACACCCACACAAAAGATGTTTAATCTGCTTCACGGAATTGAAAGTACGGTGTGACTGACAGTTACATCTTCCACTTCCTATTGTTGCGTAGATTCAATAGTTTTATTTCCAAAACGACTTGAAGGGAAGCACAGGTGATATCTTCTAAATATCTTCTAAATATGTTAAAAGTCACACATTTTACCCTTTTGTAAGGAAGTGGACGTTTTCGTTATTGTTTTGTTTCTATTATCTTGCACCTGTATTTAGACCGTAATGAAATAACCTTAAGCCATCAAAAGACAATTCCACTCAAAGGGTTTAAAATGTCTGACCTGATTTAGTAATTGCCTGTTTGTTGAAACTGTATTAAGCATTGCGTGTTTGGCCAATGGTATAACGTGCCTTTTCTCATTGCATTGCCAGCGAACTTGCAAAGTAAATGCAAATGGAGGATGAAATCACAAAGTTAAAGTCGTATTCATTCCTCGTAACAAGTCTTATAAATTGCTTTTATCTTGTGGACCAAGAATAATACATAAGTAATTTAGTGTGCGCACATTTGCTCCATTATGTCATTTAGAAACAAGAAACTGAAACAGCATCTTAATATATTGACATGCCGACCATGGCTATTTTATAATCCAGGCCAGAGCTATGAATACCTTTAAAATTCAATTATGGGTACCATAAATAGACACATTTCAACTTATATTTCAAAAACAAAATACGTTTCAGCCGCAAAATTCCGCATTGATTATGAGAAAATATGAGCAATATTTTGGTTCGAAGATCTTGAAAAAAGTTTTATAAAAAGTTGAAGCAATCGGACCACGCTTCGTTTATGTTGCTGCAAAGAATGTCTGAAAGCAGTTGTGCAGTTCTGCACAAACTATTGAATTTGATTTCCGGTTTTAACCCACAACACTACTATATAGTTTGCTCATTATAGTAGTGATGACCATTAAATAAATGAACGCCAAAAGGTACTCCTGCATTTCACTAACTTTTTAGGATCTAAAGTTTTTGTTGTAGCTCTTTCCAAATATACAATATAACTGCAAAATATATGCAATACGTTCTGCTGTTCTCAATTACCACCATAAATAATGTAACGACAAGAGAGACTTCCTAGTGTTTGGATTTGTCTACAGTGAAAAGTTGTGAAACGACATTAATATAACTCTCATGTTAGTTTCAACTGTCAAAATACCATAGACAATATCATGAGTAATAATTATGCAATTTGTAAAAAGCACAAACATAATCCTACAGTCTAAAATATACTCTACTACAAAGAAAAAAAGTGAGTCAAATTGCGCCTATGTGTGTCAGTACACGGACAAAATGGCTCACTTTTCATTGTTGTTTTCACTTTTCATTTTGTCCCCGTCCTTACAAACTATGCCTCAAATGAGTCAAAATGACTAACTTTTTTGTGTAGTATGTAAACGAAACGTTGTCGCCATTAGCATGATTTTCCTAATGCTTTTAAATCTGCTTAAGGTTCATCTTGTTTCTATTTAATGTTTTCCTTACACTCACTGTTATACATGCTCTTTTATTAGAGTAAAGTACTCTTCAAAAACTGACGAGTGGTTATATCCACCATACGCTGTCCTATTATATATAGAAACATCATTATAATAGATGAATAATTCAATGTTCAAACTGATTGTTAGGACAGTGAGAAACAGAGTTTTCAGTAATTAGGTTAATTTTTTATCTCAATGGCGTTGTTTGATCAAAAATATTTGGTTTGATATTTTAAATGTCTGTTTCAGGGAATTTTCAAAATGGTAGCGCTGAAGCTGAATATTGCAAATTTGTATTTTGTTTGAATCATGTTAATAATAATTATATACTTTTTTGGCCTTTTTGACCATATCAACAATATTATTGCCATGTTCTATATGTTTTCATTGTTTTTTATACAATATATATTATGTTCGATATTGTGAATAAAGTGATTTGATTTGATTTGATTATTAATAAACTGTTGCCATTGAAATCACCACATAAGAAATATGTCTTCACATAAGAAATAATGAAAAATCTAAATACCAAATTTGACTGTCCAAAATAAACGTTTCAAATCTTAAGGTGTCTGGTCCATGATAGATCTGACTGAAATTTTCTGGCAAAAATCAGCTTAAATAATATTTTATCAATGTAGAACCGAAATTTAAAATACAAATTTGGGGTCACCGGACTCGTTTTTGCATGCGAGTCAGTTTAAAAATACAATTTTTGGAGCTTTTTGGGAAAAATTAGTACAGGAGTCTTTTTGGAAACGTGGCAAAAGTGACATTATTTAGTGTTGATTCAAATACTTCCCAGTGAAATTTTGTGTCATTTCCCCCCTTAATTTACGCA
>JXSR01S073622.1:58038-71443 GCA_000969725.1 Ophiothrix spiculata
TTGATAATTGCTGTGTGTCGTAAGAAATAAACTTGGGATTTAAGTATTAAACTACTTTCGCATTCACGCTGAAATTACCATAAATATGGGTACTTTTGTGCGATCGACCATATCACGTATCTGTGTATAACGTAGATATATGTTGGTCATGCAGAAATACCTGTGTTCATGGTACTTTCAAAATGCATCATGGGACATGCAAAAGTAGTCTATTGCTTCATGATGTATGGTAGTTGCTTTGAATGAATAAGTACTAGAGTGTAAGGGTACATATCCTCATTATTCACATTAGAAGCTTGAGAACTAGAAGTGCCTGGAGAACACCTACAGCAAAAGTATGGTCTGAGTACATGTTTTCAGGTAGACCCATAACCATGATTACTGAGATTTTTTGCTAGACAAGTGAAGGATTGTCTTTCTATCCTTTAATTTGCCGGCACAGAGCATTGTGCATCTGGTAGCTAGAGCATCACATGTGCACTAATTCCACAAACATCAGACCTTAACAAAATCATGTGCTGTAAATGCAAGATATCATTCATGCAGAACAGTTGATCAGCAAGAGCCGACTACAAAAAACAAGCAAATGTGATAACCTTTTCTTAAAGAAAGCCTATATACCAGTATCCTCCCTGTTTTAGTTAGTATACAGGTTATGTGTAGAGCAGGGCAGGGTGTGATTGTGAGTCCTGTATTTTTCTTCCAGCCCACACATCAGCTCAACAGTGTAAATTTATAGACACATCAGTCATGGTTTGTTTGTTTTCAAGTCATTGTTTCCACAATGTCCCTTCCATTTTAGTGTAAACCAAAATGTGAAACTCCAGAATGTATCCAAACCAGTGCTGCAATCTTAGGTGCCATGAATCTTAGTGTGGATCCATGTAAGGATTTTTACCAGTACTCTTGTGGAAGTTGGTTAGATAAAGTGGATCTTCCTGAAGGCTATTCAAGATGGGGTTCCTTTGCTGAGGTTGATTTGGATAATAAACACATTTTGAAAAAGGTAAGCACAATAAGAATTATGGGATACAAAGTAAAGGTGCTGTATGTGCAATTCTAAAACATTTTTTGCTGCTATCTTGTTGTCACGCATGGAGCTGACTTATGGTTTATGCAGAGTCTTTTGATATGGGTCGCTCAACAATGATCAACAGTCTTTTGTATGATTATGCAAGGAGCATGAGGCAGCAACACACCATGCAGGGATGTTGTGAAACACTAATCATCAATCAATTTCCAATGATGGATATGAACGAACTCTGAATAAACCATAAATCTGGTTTCTGAGCGTCAAAAATTTCAAGTGTACAAACTCAACCTTATCTCATTTGGGAAATTTTGTGGCAAGCACGACGAGTGGATATAATGATTACCTTGTTGTGATGGTAGCAATGATCGACATATTGTTTTGTGTTGGAATAAATTCTATTCAACTTTTCTTGTGACAGACCATCGCTGGAATATGTAAATTTGTTGTTCTACATCACAACAGCTCAAAATTGCAAATTTGTGGTCGTCGGCTGCAGCTGCCAACTCGGAAACCATCTTAACTGTCCTCTAGATTTTTGCTAAAATAAGTGCAATAGCTAGGACTGCATAAATCTTGAATTGATGTTCAAACAGTGCATGCATTTTATTTTACAAACAAAGCATTTCCCTTTTTCTAGCCATGTTCGTTACGACTGTCTGGGTAGCAGATTTCCATTGTGAAGAGCCCAAAAGGATCACACATTCACCCCGAAAAATACAGAGGAACAACAACCTCCATGAGCACCAATAAAGATGACAGCCATCCTATAGAGTTAAGGCGCGTCGGTAATTAGCATGAGTACTTTCTCCTTTTTAAAACACTTTAGTCACAACAAGATAGAAAATACAGCTCATTACAGAAAAAAAGAATTATTCTAGCAGTAAATTAAATGAAACACTGAATGATTTAAACTTTGCATATTACTATTTTTTTATAAAATGCTGAAGTGAACAATAGCCCATGAAGACTAGAAAGAAAAAGACTATCATAAGTAGTTCTGCACTATGATAGATATCATCATGGCCTAATCAGTGATTCACAGCAAAGGAGAACTGGAGTGCAAAAACTTTAAACACATGGCATAAAATATGCATGCACTCTCGTCTTAAAGAGTGTCAAACCATTATCAGAGATGTCAAGTAAAATATATGAGTATTTTAATATAATATATGTAGTGCACAGGCTTTTTGATGAATAAATGTAGGCCTATCCACCAAAATTTTGAATAAGTGAAGTGACTGCAGCATCGCAAATCAGGTAGCCAGAGATAACTGAAACAGTTGAGACCTTTATTTCTATAATCTACAAATGAAATAACTGGAAAGAACAATATGACTAGATCTATATTTGTAATTTCAAGACCAAATTTATTCTATGGACTGCAAATACTGATATGTATTTTTGATTTATTCCAATTCTGGCTTTTTTTTTTCAATTTCTTCGTTTTTAATACGATATGTGAGTATTGGTCAAGACCGGAATACATTTACAATAGGAAATCCATACAGATTCAATGTTTATCCATATATTCTCACCAATGTATTTCAAAGCTTGAGGACATAATATTTTTCATCTGTGTGTAGGTGTGTAACAGCTGGTTAACCAGATCAAAATTATCCCATGTAATCAATAACAGGGATTCATCCGGAAATCAATCCAACTTGTGACGCAAAATGTTTAGAATAGCTGTAAATCAGTTTATATTTTGTTATAATATTATGAAAGTTAGTAGTTAAAACCTGGTAATAACCAATGAAGGAAAAATAAAAGATTTATTTATTTTCCATTAAACACAATTTGCTTACATGGAAAATCTTGAAAAATTGGGGAATACTCGCCATTTCAAACAAATCCCCCACTTGATTCAAATGGTTGCTTTTATTTAAGAATTATCATATCTTTCTAGGTTTTGCTAAAGTCTCGCTCACACTATGACAAATTACCAGTGTAAGATGAACAATGCGTAAAAATCTAAATTATGGTCGTAAAATGACGACAAAATACTTCTGCAGTCTGCGGTTGCTAGCAAATTAGTCAACGTTAAGTGACAGTAATACATGAAATGATGACTGAAGGAAATTCAAACTAGCTGTCATGACTGGTAGCTGCAACAAACAACCACAAATTTACAATTTTGAGCTGTCTTGTTGTAGCATGATGCATTTTTATATTTTTTCAGTGACATTTTTAGTAACATATAGCCTGATGGTCTGTTGCAAGAAAAGTTGAATTTATTCAACTGAAAACAATATCTCGTTGCAACCAACATAACAAGGTAATCAACATAGACTTGTGCTTGCTGCAAAATTTCCCTAGTGCGACAAGGTCGAGATTGTGCACTGGATGTTTGTCGTGTGACAGCTAGGGTAGCCCGGGGGGTACTCACAAATTTTTGGTAGGTATGTAATATACGCGATATCTAACATAAGGTCTTGCTGATCTGATTTTTGGTCAAAAACAGGGTCTATTGAATTGATTTATTCCCAAATTGAGGTCTCAGAAACTTTTTTTTTTCAAAATAAAATGACTATTTGAGCTAAGAATTGCTTAAAATTGTGTTGAAAATTAAACAAAACACACTTTTGAAACATTTTCTTTGAAAATGGGAGATCTTTAGAACTGAAGCAATTTTGAAATGAGCATCTTCGGGAGCGGGAGATGAGGCTTGAAAAGAGGGTTTCAAAGGCGGCACTTACCAATACCTTCCATCAATGTAAGTGACCTCCCCGGGCAGGGTAGGCACTCTGAAACCAGCTTAGCATAGATTGCTGTTACCCCATACTGGCACCTGAATACAAGTAATGTTTAGAATATGTATGCAAAGATGTTTGAATTATTAAATGTAAATAGAATCTCATATGCATGAATTTTGATTTCTTTTATTCAACAGTTATTTGAGAAAAATGATGACAAATATCGTGGAAGCTCCAGCACAGCCATTCGGAAGGCTCTAGACTTTTACGCAGCATGTAGCAATAAGACACACATAGAAGATGCAAGAGTCAGACCTATGATGGAGGTAAGGGTGGGTTGTATTAACCTTATAAGGATTGAAGCTTTGTTCTCAACATGGGATTTAACCCTGGAGTTAACTATCGATATATAGTCCATATAGGGCCGAGAGAGTTTCAGAACCTGTGTTAACTTTTGGAAGTAGCAGCAGCACTATGCTTGCAGTCAATGTTTTGATAATAATAATAATACCAGGCATTTTAATATGCTATTCACCATAGTGCCATATCACATGCCATTATTTATTGGTACAAGTTAAACAAAGATAATGTGGCCAAGTGTGTAAATTTTAAGCTTACAACCAGTCTGATTTCATCATTCCAAAATGGATTAATTACTCAGCACTACTTTTTGTTACATAAACAACTAAATGCTAACCCGAGTAGTTGTTCTCATTGACTGATCAGGTCGTGTTTAATCTTAACCTTGGTGATATCGATTTACCCCAGACTTTATCTAGAGTTAGCAGTTGTAATAAAGGTTATGAATCATGATAAACCATCACGCATGTTTACGTTGAATTCATTTTCCTTTAATAGTACATCAGTTTTGCATTTTGTTCTATTGACTGTTACAGTACATTAAAGAATTAGGAGGATGGTCTGTGTTAGCAGCCGACACTAAGCTAGGCCATTGGGATGATAAGAAGACATGGGATATCACAACAGAACTGATCTCTTCTCATAAGCATTACACCAGTCCTCTGTTTGCTATGTGGGTAGCTGCCGATGACAAGAAATCCGATACTCATATTCTACAGGTATGAAACAGTCTTTGTTTCTTTCGACCAATGGAGTTAGGAACAGTCAGGGGTAGAATACCCTACTTTTTGCAATACTGACTGCGATTAATTATAGATTAATAACTGCGTATTACTTGACGCGAGTGGAATTGTACCACAATAATGCACCACGTGCTGGAGTTAGAGTTGCACTACGAGGCGCAGCGAAGTGAGTTGGACAACCCCGACTTCAGAACAAGGTGCATTATTTTTGTACAATTTCACGAGCGCCAAGTAAAGAGCAGATATTAATCTAATTCATACACGACAATGATTAGAATAAAATTGCAAACAAATTAAACGGCATAATTATTTTAAAATGTGTTTGCTATCAATATAACATAGAAAATACAACCACCCATCATAATCATTGTAATTTACATTTACCTTTCTTTTAAAATGAAACTTGCCATACAAGCGCAAGCATGTTATGCGTACGCGTACATGGACTTGTACAATGCATTCCGCGATACACAGCGTGCAACTAGACGAGATTAATAAATGCATATAAGCTACCAACTGTCCAATTAGATTTACAATTTCAACGAGTAGTTAACGCAGAGTGTATGAATGTACATATATTACTCTTCTTCACTTTGGACCGACAGCTTTACATCCCCTCCGAAGGATGATGATTTCTCATGAAATATGTACTCAAGTCTAAATACTTCATGTAAGGAGTGGAGTTAATCTAGAATATCTTACCCAATGCTCCTACCAAGTCAGATAAATGTCTAATCAAAGACTATGAGATTCCATTCCGGCAAGTACCCTCACCGAGAATCTATCCCATGTTTTCCTCACATGTGCAGAGGAGCATATGCACTTACATTAAGGCTGGGGTAGACCTTCAACTAGCATGAACTGTTTTTGTACTCTAACTCTCAAACTAATTGCATAAACCATATAAAAGTATACATTTTTAGAAGCGGATTTTTACCCTGAACATGATGATGATATCAGTTTTTAATAACAAATTTCAATTTTGGCAAAAAATGCCAAAAAAGTATTTTTTGCCCCAAAATTTCTGGAAAGCCTAACTAAAATTTGCATTCGTGAAATTTTGAACTTTTTTGTTCTTTGGAATTTAGAAACAAATGTCTAGGAACGGTTTTCTCAAATTTTTGATTTTTATCTTTTTTTTGAAAATATGCAAAAAATTGCCATTCTGGTGGCAGCGGTGGGATTTTTTGCATATTTTGACCTATTTTTGTCATTTTTGGGAAAACTAATGTTCAGGGTAAAAATTCGCTTCTAAAAATTTATACTTTTATAGAGATTATGCAATTTGTTTGAAAGTTAGAGTACAAAAACGGTTTATGCCATTTGATGGTCTGCCCCAGCCTTAAATAACAAGTGAAAGCAAAGGCTCTTTTTGAAAACAAGCTTAAGCTTTGTTTTGAAAGACATTAACTTGACTGAGAGCCATTCGCTTGGATTTCTATTCACTCAAATGTATAGGGAATGTCTCTAACTATGCTCAACTATTGTATAATTCAATGTGAACTAGACTGTATGACAGTGTCACTAAAAGTGACACGGACCCTGCCGATTGCCTTTTCTTTTAATGTCTGATGACAAACAATTTGATGCATTAAATTTTGAAATCGGACAAAGTTGTCAACTTAACCTTTTTTATGACCTTTGACCCACAAGGAAAGGTCGGACAACGGGGTCACCGTTAACACTTTTGATCCATGTTCCAAAACGAACAATTAGACACCTTATTCTTTGAAATTGGACAAAGTTGAAAATTTTAACTTTCTTTTGGCCTTTGACCCCCAAGGAAGAGTCAGATGATGGGGTCACCATTGACATATTTGATCACTGAACAAAGACGCACAACTTGACACCTTAAATGTTGATATCGAACAAAGTCGAAAATTTGACCTTTCTTTTGACCTTTGACCCCTAAGGAAAGGTCAGACGACGAGGTCACCATTGACACTTTTGATCAACATTCAAAGACGAACTATTTGACACCTTTACCATTGAAATCGGATGAAGTTTGAAAATTTGACCTTTCTTTTGACCTTTGACCCCCAAGGAAGGGTTGGACGATGGGGTCACCATGAACACTTTTGATCGCTGTTCCATGACGAACAATTTGACACCTTAACCTTGGAAATCAGACAAAGTTGACAGTTTGACCTTTCCATAGACCTTTCTTTTGACCTTTGACCCCCAAGGAAGGGTCGGGCGATGAAGTCACCATGTACACTATTGATCGTTGGTCCAAGACGAACAATTTGACACCTCAAACGTCGAAATTGGACAAAGTTGATAATTTGACCTTTCTTTTGACCTTGGACCCCCAAGGAAGGGTCGGACGACAGGGTCACAGTGGACACTTTTGATCGTAGGTCCAAGACGAACAATTTGACACCTCAAATGTCGAAATCGGACAAAGTTGATAATTTGACCTTTCTATAGACCTTTCTTTTGACCTTTGACCCCCAATAAAGGGTCGGACGACGGGGTCACAGTGGACACTTTTGATCGTAGGTCCAAGACGAATAATTTGACACCTCAAATGTCGAAATCGGACAAAGTTGATAATTTGACCTTTCCATAGACCTTTCTTTTGACCTTTGACCCCCAAGGAAGGGTTGGACGATGGGGTCACCATGGACACTTTTGATCGTTGGTCCAAGACGAACAATTTGACACCTCAAACGTTGAAATTGAACAAAGTTGAAAATTTAACCTTTTTTATTTGACCCCTGTGACCCTATTTGACCCCACACATTTTTGTCACCCCATAACTTTTGTAGACAATGTCAAGACAATTCATGTCCCCGAGTTGCACGACAATACCTTGCAATGTATTCGAGTTGAAACTTTTTCGTGAAAATCAAGTTTTTGACCCCGTGACCCCTACGTGACCTTTGAGGAGTCAAGGGTCAGTTGACATAAATGGGAGGTGACCCTGGTCCCTTCACCCAAGTTTGATATAAAATTGGATGGATTGAGCATGATACAAAAAGATATTGGTCGAGCTATGAGTTTTACGAAATATCATGCGAGACGCGCAGCGTCGAGCTCGATATTTCTAAAACTCATAGCGAGACCAATATCTTTGAGTATCATGCGAAAAAATCCATCCAATTTTATCATTATTATGTTGAAAATCTGACTAATGTCATAACTTTGCTATCGGAGGGAAGTATTCTCAGCAAGGATTTGAAATGTGAGGAAGTGTCTCTTGTGAACAAATGTCTATGGACACAAAGCCTTAATTTAGAAATATGCCATTAATTTAAAATGTTTGGTGTGGTTTTTTTATTTCAGTTTCAGCAATCTGGTCTTGGAATGGGGCCACAAGAAATGTATCAGGACAATGACACAGTAAGTTATAATTACCATTCATGTAGATAAAGGACATGATTTACATTGAGAAAATACAACAGTCGTTTAGGAACATGGACACAATTTCCAATAACATCTTTCTGCCTTTCTAATGACAAGAGGCCTATTTATTCGCATGATGCAAAAGCAAAGGATGAGGGCTTCTAGTCATTATACATTCACTCGTGCCACTAATACATCCACTAACAATAAGCCATATTTATACTTTTTTGTGAGTGACCATATATATTGTGCCATATGTTTTCAGCAAGCATCCGCTAATTATTCAATACCTATTCTAATTAACATTACAACGCATAATTGAGGGGGAGAAATATATATTTTATATAATCAATAGGGATCATATAAATAATCCCCAAATATATGGAGTGGTTATTGATTTCCCATCATCAAACCTGTGTTATTATTAGAAAATACATTGGAAATGTTTAAAGAGCGAATACTTGTCACACCATATATATGTTATAGCCCATGAAAAAGTAAAAACCGGCTCTAAAGCCCAGTGTCATTTTGGTTCACAGTACATGACATAATTAATAATAATGTCATTCAAAGTGGATCACAATGGCAGGGTAATAAATAGGGAGTGATAAGGTAAGGAGAAGGGATGTTGTGACTCTACTTGAGCTATGTATCATTAGGGGCAATTACAGAGCATCATATTTTCATGCCATTATTACTAATTATGTCATTTAAAGTGAACCAAAATGACATTCAGTATTGTTGATTGAAATTAATGTACAAAAGTACAAAATTAATGATACCATTTAAATAAATGGTTCTTTTATCGTTGTAGATAACATTTTGACATTTATAATAAGACCCCTCATTATAACAAATATCCAGCTGAATATCTGAATATAAAACCCACATAATTCTATTTTTGTCCAAATTGAGTTAAGCATGTAGCATTCTTGCTGTAGTCACTAGCCCTTCATAAAATAACCTAAATTCACCACTCGCAAGTGTGTGAAGGAGTATGTGAAGTCAAAAAGTACCTAATATGTATTTAAATGGCAACCAGATGTCCAGGATTTTGTTGATTTTTTTCCACACCTATGGTAGAACCCTTGATATCAAAAGCAACCATCATAGCATGTTATTGCTATACTTACTTGGTTATGGTGAGGTATTCAAACCACTTCTCTAAACCATGTCAAAACACACTCAATTCCCAGATAAAAATCGAGTACAATAACATTCGTGATGTGCACATTTGGAACATTCTGGTACAATTTTAGTACAATTCTAGTACAATTTTTTTGTACTAGAATTGTGCTAAGGTTGTACAAGAATTCTATTCCAAATGTACATCTCATAAATGTTGTACTAGAATTGCACTCAATTTTTATCAGGGTTATATGATATTGCTCTTCTTGTCTCTTGTTTGGTTCAAGGTAATTTTAAGATTTTCATTTCAATAACTCACTGTATTTCCTTCTACAAGAGCGTACTGTTGCTGATTCGTGATGAATCCACAGTTGATATTCAACTTCACAGCATTTACGAGAGTGTGTTTACGCAGTAAACATAAGTCAGCACACTCTTCTTCATGTGTCGGGCACTTTAAGTATGTGCAAAGCTGGTGCTTGGGAACATTTGAAAATTGAAAATGGCAAAGAAACAAACATTCACAAACTAACACTTTGCCTCAGATTTGCTAGATACTTTTATGAAGATGAATATCAATTTGATTGAAAACATTTAGAATTTAATTTTTACGTTTTCAGGAGATTTTCGTTGTTGAAAGGTATTCAAACACGCTACAGAGTTATTCATCGCGAATCAACAACTCTGCATCTGATGCGTAGGTGTATTTTTATCACGCTCGGCTGGCTAAAACCACCCTCACGCATTAAAAATATGCGAATACATGGATGCATCATTGTTGATTTGCATTGAACAACGTGGCGTGTTTGAATACCTACATTTATGGTCCAATTTGACAAGTCACATCTACATCCATTCAGTGAGTCCCCATTTTAAAAGCTGTTTTCTATTATTATGTTAGGCCTTGGAGGACGCATATGTAACATTAGGAGCCAAAATTGCCACCTATCTGAGTTTTGAGGATGACTCTGATGAGTCCGAATTAGAAGAGGCCGATGTCTATGATGTAGCCATGGATAGGATGAAAGCCATACTGGACTTGGAGGTCAAACTGAGCAAGGTGAGTCTGAGTTAGAAGAGGCCGATGTCTATGATGTAGCCATGGATAGGATGAAAGCCATACTGGACTTGGGAGGTCAAACTGAGCAAGGCGAGTCTGAGTTAGAAGAGGCCGATGTCTATGATGTAGCCATGGATAGGATGAAAGCCATACTGGACTTGGAGGTCAAACTGATCAAGGTGAGTCTGAGTAATGGTTTATTCAGAGTCTTGACGATATGCATCGATTCGATGCCCATCGACGCGCAGTCTTTACACGCACAACGCATAAGGAATAGCGCGTGCTAAAGACTGCGTGTCAATGGGCATCGATCGATGCATATCGACAGACTCTGAATCCACCATTAGAAGAGGCCGATGTCTATGATGTAGCCATCGATAGGATGAAAGCCATACTGGACTTCGAGGTCAAACTGAGCAAGGTGAGTCTGAGTTAGAAGAGGCAGATGTCTAGGATGTAGCCATGGATAGATAGAATGAAAGCCATACTGGACTTGGGAGGTCAAACTGAGCCAGGTGAGTCTGAGTTAGAAGAGGCTGATGTGTATGATGTAGCCATGGATAGAATGAAAGCCATACTTGGGAGGTCAAACCAAGCAAGTATCTTTTTAATCAGTGTGCTTATTTTGAATAGCCATCTAAATTTCCAGGTTTTCTAGTTTTATGATGTACTTTAATTATGTCCTCTGTATTTTCATGTAGATATTTGTACCTAAAGAAGATCTTCAAGATCCAGTGAAGAACTACCATAAAATGACTCTGAAGAAATTTGCAGATATGATTCCACAGGTGAGTTGACATGATATTATTATCATGTGAATGCAAGGAAGTGGTAAGAGCAATAGCACCATTTTTCAGAAATTTGCATGACACACAACATAGGGTGAAAACATAGTCGGCCTCCGAACAAAATTTTCGCTACCAAACATTTGGTCGTGACTCCAAATAAAATAATTTCAACACCGAGTTGAGACCAAATACAATTTTGCGCTAGATTGCACATGTATTGGATTGCCATATACATTGCACCAAATGTTTGTTACCGGTTCTTAAACCATTGTTATGACGTCAGTGTTTTGTTTGTCCCGTTGATTATTTCTTACGAATCCACACTTCTCTGCACGAATCTACAACAAACTGTAGATTCGTGCAAAGAAGAAGTGTGGATTCGTAAGAAGTAATCCACTGGACAAACAGAAAAATGATAACAGCATAGAAAATTAACATTTTATTACAGTATTTTAGTTTATGAATACGACTTTCTAGAATTTGTAATTGAAACATTTCAAAACGTCAATAGTACTCATATATAAAATGCATTTAAATGGACAAACTATAAACTGTGTTTGAACACAATGTACAATGCAATAATTCAAGTCGTAGCGATTACTTTGATGAGAGACTAAATATTAGCCATCGTGATGATATGATATAAATGAGATATTTTCAAATCGAACATAAAAAATAGATTTGAAGTACATAATCGGAAACTCCGAACATGATGAAATTCACCCACAATCGGCAGTATAAACTAAAAAAAACCACCATGTTTCAAGAGGTGATACTTCATAGATGATAAATCAGCTTAAGCAACAATTTTTCGTTAAATCCTGTTGGTCCGAATGGGTATTCCAGGCTCCTTCCATCAAATATAGAAATTTATCTCTCAAAACCATCTGTGCTGCAATAATATCCATTTTTACTGCATAATCGCTTAGTTTGTGAAGAATCTTCCATGGTAACAAATTGTGGATCAGAGACATTTTATCTCTCTTTGAATCAAACATCTCAAAAAACAGAAATTTTATTAATTCTTTCCATTTACGCTGCAGATAGATTCCACGGTACAAAATTGAAAACATGTTTTCCTTCATAAATAAATGCCATAGGTATTGAAAAATTTCCTGGTAAATTTCCTGGTCTTGGTGTTTTTCTGGTTATTCCATATTTCCAGTAAAACGATTTTCATTAGACATAGATCCCACTTGTTCAGTATCTCCAGATTTACCTGCAATTAAACACAAACATGAATACGTACGTTAGATCTATTTTTGGTCATATTCCCGGTAAATGTTGTGTTCTCTTTATTTTTCTAGTCGAAGAATATATATAGCCCTCTCAGACTGGTAGTAACACTAGTATATACAAAAGGGATTCACAGATTACTCGACTTTTATCTAGCGTAAACTTGTATCAAACATTATTAATAGCAACAGAACGATTTACAAAGGCCCTATTTTTATCCGATCTTTCCTTTGGAACCTTTTCGCTATTTTTTATTTAATGATTGAACGATATTCACTCGACAAAAACCAAATATTATCAATGATAAATAATATAAGACGTTTATCAATATTAATACATGTACCTACCTTTTTTTCTGACGCCCATGCATGCTGGATACATTGCTTGTTGTCCATATTGTGTTTTTCTTTAAAGTCGTAAAATACAGCGTTGCAAAGGTATACTTTTTCAAATTCCTTCATTGCCTCGGCTATAATGTCCTAGTTGACAGATATTCCAGTATCGAATACTTGTTGAATCTTGTGTTACGATTATTCAACAATTCCAATTAATACGAGACACCTTTCATTTCATGATTTGCAGGCTAAACGGCAAGTCGAATGTTTCATCTCTTGGTCACACCTTTTAACGCTTGTTTGATTTTACCTCGTAAAATTTGCATTGAATTACGTAATAAATCACTCGTATAAATCGACAGTTACAATTTAAATACTTCATTGCTTTTATATTCATATTACAGTTCATTGTGCGATTATGAATAAACTATTTTACCTTGCTAATTTATTTCATGTCTATATCTAGCTAATCACTACACCTGTATGCGGTCATTATGAATTGGTCATGCAATGAATTAGAATGCTGAAAATGTATCCGTCGATGATCAACATTTACACCGATTGATTCACGTTTTGTGAGTTTACAAATCATGAGGTTTTGTACTACAAGGTTAACTTTCAATGTTTGTAAATTCCAACAAAGGCCTAAAGAATCTACAGTTATTATTCTTTATTTTGACG